>JAEUWJ010000571.1:0-86911 GCA_018524395.1 Podaxis carcinomalis | reverse complement strand
ACTGATGACCTCGTAGTCTATCTTCATTTGTATTCTTTCAGGTATTGAATGCATTCCAGTTCTCGCGCAGCTTCCGAGTGCTGAGTCTATCTTCATTTGTATTCTTTCACTTCAAACTTCTTGGCGGTGCCTCGGCTTACATAACGTCCCAAAATGACAAATGAAGTCATGTGATTCGATAGATGCCAATATCCTCAAGCGGCGCGCGTTTCACGCTTCACCACCTCCACTTACTCTACTAATCTCTCACCAAACCCTTGCACACAACCCGACTCATAACGTGTTAATTGTACCATGTTGATCAAAGTCAAGGTATGCACAGGTATTATTATCGCCTCACCCCACTTCTTGACGAAGACATCACACCAGACCCTCACTGGCAAGGAGGTATGGAGAATATCAATCAGATCGCTCAGGAGGCGATGGCTGAAGAAATGTTTCGTTGCTCTAATCTACAGATAGAGCTCGACATCGACCCCGATGACAAGGTACCAACCTGTCTATGGTTTGTTTTAGAGGTGTGGCTAACGTTTTCACAGATTACCCGTATCAAGGAGAAAGTCGAGGAGCAGTCCGGTGTTCCTCCGCCACAACAACGGTTGATTTTTGGTGGCCGACAAATGTACGCAACTGCTAGTAGTCCACTTTTGATCGCGGGTCTAAATGGGCGATTATAGGCCTGATGATAAGACTGCAAAGGATTTCAATATCACCGCTGGTGCTGTACTGCATCTCGTTCTTGCGCTTCGTGGGGGCTGGTGATGGTTTATGTGAAAGGGAACCTGCCGGAGGATCGAGAGTCAGAGGAGTCCTTTAATAATCAGTTTCCTGATGAGTGTGTTATTTTTCGTTCTTCAATCATATTGACAGTCACTCCCGGAAGATGGGGATTCCAACCGTCGTCGAAATATGCCCTTTGATACCTAACCATAGATCAGGTATAAGCTTGGAGTCCAAGTTGGACCCCATCATGCCTTCAAGTGGTATCGCTCTAGACGCAACAAATATCACAGCTTTCTACCACGGGTCTGCCGAACCGTTAGAGATGACCTCGATTCACCATCACAGCCTTGTAGCCGTAAATAAAGCATACGTTACTGGTTCGATGACGGCGGAATCGCCCCTGGCCGAGTTTTGTGCTACTGGGCTGAAGGAGCTGACTTATTCCACCAGCCTTCTCATTGTTGCATATATTTTGAGTATCAACCCGATGCGGATTTCATCCCGCGCTCAAAGGTGGTGGAGAGATTGCGACTTGACGAGGATTTGTCGACTCGACTAACGCGTTCTGTGTGGCCTTTGAACTAAAATAGGACATGGAACTCCAGGTTTGATGGATCAAGACGGAACGGAATAGACTCTCAGTACAGGTCTCTTATAATTTGCTTCGAACGGTCATGACCGTTCGCTGGTACCATAATTGATCTTTCCACCCTCGTTGCACAATCTAGTGCTACCCGAGTGGTTCCGTTAGTTTTCTGGGATTACCCTCACAATCCAAACCACGCCTGCTAGTATACATATGGTGAGCCTCTATCATATTGTTTCCTTAGACTCCAAACCAATAAGATTATACATAGTCGCAGCCGAGGTCCCCATGTTCTGGGATATTCCGTTGACGTTGGATGGTGGGGTTGACTACCTGTGTCATCTCGAATCCACCAAAGGCTCAATATGGTCATAGGTCAGATATGTGTGGCCCGCCTGGTGAACTGTGGGGAAAGCCCTCTTTTTCTTCCTGAGTCTATGTAATAGTCACGTCTCAGGGTTTGCGCCCTAATTCCTGTAGAGTCACTATTTTCCTCCTTTTCTCTTTGTCTTTGATCTCTGGTGTACGTCGCCGTGTAGGTGAAAGGGATGCGTTGTGAGTAGCCAACTAACTCATGTCCAGACTTATTTGCACCGAGTCTGAGTACATCGGCACGTTTTTCATGCAAGTGACTGAATTATTTCAATAGTTGTATCAAAGTCTTGTGCGTGTTTCTGAGATTCTCCTCGTAGTTGCAAATATCTGTGGGTCGGATCCAGCATACTAGCAATTGTGGTTTTTTCAGCAGTTGAATGTAAACATCCGAGTTCCAAGGGACAACGGGGGCGATATACCACTCAGGCTGAATGCATCTATCCAGACATATTGGTTTTGAGGATCCAT
This sequence comes from Podaxis carcinomalis, assembly GCA_018524395.1. Lineage (NCBI taxonomy): Eukaryota > Fungi > Basidiomycota > Agaricomycetes > Agaricales > Agaricaceae > Podaxis > Podaxis carcinomalis. The sequence continues at coordinate 84,759 of JAEUWJ010000571.1, read as the reverse complement.
GATCTGTACAGATCGAAGCTGATCCTTTTTCTTTTTAACACCATTATGTCTCGTGAGTCCTCTCAAGCGAGCGCCATTTTCTTGTTTGATCCCCTTTAAGATATCAACAGGGACAATGATGGGAACAACACTCTACTGGTACTTGTTACGGCGCAAATGTCAATTATCTCCCATCTTCTGCTGTATCAGACTAACACCAGTCTACGGTAGTCACATGATGTTCGCGTACCTATGCCCGGGTGTTCGTGGAACTGCGGGGGTCCTCCTGTAACACGCTGCGGTGCCGTTTTTCGTCTTTGAAACCAGTTCGTGCTTCGAAATACCATCTCCGGACGCCCCCGGACGCCCCTTTTGATTATTCTTTATGTCTTTAGCCGTGTGCACACTCACCGTCTTGAATAGCTGGCGAAATCGTATTTCAGATCCTGCATCGAAATTAACCTGAAGCTCATGGATCCATTATGTAGGAACCACAACGCGCCTATGTGATCAATCATAGCCGAACGTCATTATCTACCGCGATGGTAAACTACATGAATTTTCATGGTTTCCCAGGCTTAAGTGTATCTTGGATTTATACGGGTGAGTTCTCGCACGATTTACGTCATGGACGATGAGTAGATAAATGCTCGTCGGTAGTCATGATTAGTGAGACGATCTCGAAAGTTGTGTGTACGCGAGAACATGAACTTACTCATTCCAGGTGTTTCGATCGCGAATCTCTTCATCTGTATCTCATCGCCGCCTTTGTACTACCTTGGCGTGAGGTAGACCTATTCATCTGAGACTCAATTCATGCTTAGCCCTATGTGGAGTCTACAATCAATAGCATGTGCAAGGTGAGTGTAATTCAGAACATGTGCTTTCACCTGCTAACACTGCATTTGAGGTTGATAATAAACGTCTGGAGGACAGTGGACTCCACAAGCAGGCTTCAGCTATCCGGCAACCTTGATTCCTGGAAAGGCAGTGGACTTTCACTACCCAGGCTCCCTCTATCCCTCCTGAAGCGCCATCATGAATCTAACTCATAGAGGCTCAACACATACGAGTTGTTGCCCCCGGATGGTGTTTCATGCTAGAGCCTAAATCCGACTTGCAGGTCAGGATACACAGCAAACTCCCTGGCCCAGTGGACGGCCCGCGCTCTGATGCCAACCACTAATCTCCACCCTGTACCACTCCCGAGTTTTACATTCTCAACCGTCGGGTCGAGTAACAAGTCTGACATGTAGTGACGCCAGACTCGTTCTCACCAGCTCCGCACCAAGAAACTTTTGGGCATATGAATCTGTCAGACCCGCAGCAGGTCCGATTCTGCGGGTTTGTTTAACCCGAACGCTATCCACGATATCATAGCGAGTGAAGCTAGAAGTGTCACAGTTGACATTAGTGCTATCACTCTCCTGCGTATTTACCGCACAGAACCATGATTTACGCACCCATGGTAATGATCCTCAAGACAGGAAGAAGTCTTGAGGAGTTAATGCGGTTGGATTCGAATGGGTGCCATTTTCACGATATACTGAATCTTCATAGGGAAATGCAATTGCACAAGAGGCGAGCAACTGAAGGCGTTCTCGAACAAGCTTTTCATCAAGGATTCGATCTTTTGACCTTGAGATGGGCAATTCTTGCAGGATAAGGATTCTCTCTTGGTGGGGTACCGGAACTCCATGCAGCTTCGCCGGGTCCTGGCAAGGTGAATGACAGTCTCGGTTTCCAAAGATGGTGTAAGACTTTCCGTAAATATGTCTAAGGCAACCGAACACCCAGATGCATGGAAGAAGAAGAGAAAGTACAAAAGCCCAAGCTGCACTGGTCGTTAGTTCCCCAGAACCAGACCTTTGTGCGCTAGTCGAAACTTCCAATGGGTTTCTTTTTCAAAACTGCTTCACTGTCACTCCTGTTCTTGGCGCTCAGCGCCCTACAAACCCCCTTGCTCCTGTACACAGAGGCGGCTCCACTTTCGGTGAGCACACTCTTTAACTACAGGCTGAGAGGATTGAATGACCAAGTTACTCGCACTTCTAGAACGAGGCTCGCCAAGACCCAGGTCTAGGCCAGGCAGCCGATGGTCTCCTCAACAATGGTGCTGTCAATCTTGGCCAAGGAACTCCAGGAGCGTCTCCAGCAAATGGTGAAAACGAGCCTCGTCAAATCCCAGACTTAGGCAGCCTCCTTGGTGGTCTTTCCATCCTCGGTGGAGGAGCCGGTGATGCCGGAGGAGCTGGTGATGCCGGAGGAGCGGGTGGGGAACAGGCGGCGCGCTCGATTGATGCTCGCCAGCTCGATAAGCTTACGGCCGTCCCTGCATTATTGTCCGACGCCGGAGTCATTGCACCACCCACCAGCGATGATTGGTATGTCCCTTTCCCGTCAATGACACCAGAGCTTTAGTGAGACTGATTTCATCCCTTTGACATGCACAGAACAACGTTTGACTTTCGGCTACTCGCGCCGTTGCAGAAGCCTTAGTGCGCCAGGTTTGCCGTCCTTGAAGCATTGAATGAACCCAGCTTCGCAAAGATAGACTCTTGCTTATACAGTTACCTTCTTTTTTGTTTTGTTTCACCTCTGTCGTTGCCTGTATTGCATTGGATACTCATTTGTAGTTTTCGATACTATAGATGATGCAATGCACTTATACCACCTCCAGCCGCTTAAGCAAGCACTAGTGGGCAGAGTAGTGTAGAGACAGCGAACGTTCTACCACAGAACGCATCAAAGAAAGGAAACGCGAGCACGATCGCGTCCGTCGACCGTTTCAGGTGGCAAGACCCCGAAAGCGATCCAACAACCCCGAGATACCGCTCCTACAGCCTCGACCGTGGTTCAGAGACACGCCCACGAGAGAGATCGAAAGAAAGAAACCTAGAGCGGATGAGAACAAAAAGTTCTGATGGGGCAGACGGGCGCACGGGAAGAGAAAGAGGGCGAGAAAACGAAGGGATAGGTTATCAAGAGCGTCGAAGTTACAAGTATTGGTCTACCGATTGTCCCAGAAGAGAGTCCCCTTTACTACCGCTATGCTGTGCGTTATAGTGTCGAAATGAGTCCGTGCGTCGTACACTACCAAGACCAGTCAGGAGAGAAAGTAAGGACGGATATTAAAGGTGGGATGGTGGATGTAGTAATGCGGTTCATAGCTAAACCCAATGTGGTACTTAAGACATAACAATATATACCTAAGACAGGCCATCGTTGTCCGCCTTCCCTTGATGAGCATGTCAATGCGAGTGTTCAGTGATGACCAATAGTTATGGATGAGCATTCGTTTGCCGTTTTTATGAGTAAGCGGACATCCATCCTCACAGTAGTACCTCAAGGATCCCAGACCGGAATTTGGCTTTGCTATGTGACAAAGCTGTGAGCGTGCCCAGGAGCGTGTCTGCCGTGACGTTGAACCCCCGCAAAGAAAATAAAACCGAGAGAAAACTCACCGAAATCATAAGCTCTGATCTACAAGGCCCTGATTGAGCAACAGGCTATCGACGAGAACAAAACGGAAAAGACATTAAAGTAAGGCTCCAGGACAAGGGAACTGGGAAATGATAGAGGACTTACGAGACAAGGAATACGATCACCGGTCCCAACCAAACTTAGGCAAAATCCTGACCTGTGTCTCCTATGCAGAAACGGAGAAATGGACCTTGCCTCTACCAGATCCTTATATCCGAGACTGCATACATCAGATAGACAGTAAGATGCCTAATAGTGATTAACGCCAGACCGACAGAAAAAGATGGCCGAATAACAGAAGGCTCCAACCCAAATTACAATTCAACCTGAACCAACAACCAAGGATAAACAACACATCAAGCCACAACAAGTCCGAGAAAAATGTCACCGACGAAAGACTAGTCATCTAAACGTGGTGTAATCTAATGGAGAGCGAAAATTTGCTTCCAGGAGATGGAGAAGACCATATGAGGGTTTTAGTGGGTATGCAGAGCCGCCCAAACTGTCCGCCCAACCTCGGTGAGGGATAGAGCTCTGGAACCCCTCACTACGGGTGATACTACCGTCTTAGGTACCGACCGTGTGGATAACAGCGCTTTTTGTGGTAGACTTATCTCCCGGTTACCAGACGGAGTGGGTGAAAGGAAGCGACCTACACTGGCGGCAGGCCGTTGATGCCTGAGGTCGGCTGTGCGTTATCTTTGGTCATGGTCCCCACCGAGAAAAAGTGTGTATCTAAGCTGTCCCCGTTATGACTTGATTCTGTTGCCATTGTGCTATCATCGTGTTATCGTTGAAATGTACTAAGCAGTAATTGAACCCTGGAATCAGATCCGCCGCCGCCCTTAGCCATTTCCATTGTCAGGTGGCGGGGGACCGAACGGGATATGTCTGGAAAACCGTGACACAGCTATGCTAGGGCTCGAAGCGCCCAAAGCTTGTCAATCCCCGGAGCAAGCTTCGAAACAACATACCTGGCTAAAGCAATTCCACAGGGACCATTCTAGCTCATTTCCGAGCGAATCCAAAATTGCAGACCGGAGATGATGCGGCGTTTAGCAGTCTGGCTGTCTTGAGTTGGCTATGTGTCCGTGAAAGACGCGATGCAAAATTTCGAGAAAAAACAAACGAGACCTCAAGAGGACACAATGGATAAGCACAAAAAATCGGTCCCTACCTAGCACATAAAAGCTTGGTGTCCAAACGAGCATTTCCTCAGAATTCGACCCGGGTTCTCTATCCAAACCTTCTCTTACGCACATAACGACACTATCAATATGAAGTTCACTCTGATCGCTTCCGTGTTCGCTCTCTTCCTCAGCAGCATGGTTCAGGCTGCCCCTTCCCCTGCCCCACAGCTCGATGCCTTAGGAGGAGCACTCAGTGGCATTACCTCTCTCCTTGGGGGCGGCGGAGGTGGTGATGGTGGTCCTGGGGACTCCGCGGCCGACATACAGGACGAAACCACTCGCTGAACATAGAGTATCGAGCCTGGCGCCCGACCTGGTTTCAATCACGTACATTTCCCTCTCTTGGATTCCTCTAGTGGGGAACTGAGCTAATCCTGCAGTTTTCCAGGACCTGGAGAGTGAATCTAGAAGGATGAAGTCTAGTCACGGTTTCTTTAACGATGTTGATCTGATGTACGAATCAAATGATGAATCCCTGTATATGTTTCTTGTGTTTCCGCGCATTTGATGAGAATGAAAAACAAATATTTTCCACTGCGCACATTAGCGATACAGAACTGGAGTCATCCGAACCCGGACACATCTTATTTGACCCAAGTGAGATTCCCCTGGTCATAACCATCATCTAAACTAGCAGCTCGAGCCCCTGATTAAGCTTCCCAGTGGTTCGTCAGGTTTATCTGGGAGCCACGTGAGTTGAATAACGACGTCGGAAATTCATCTCCCAAAATGCGAATAGGGCGACTCCAGCTCTAATTTCGTCGTCGATATTTTTTAGAAAAAGATGTGTTATCCCAAATGATGCGAGAAGTTGCATAGTTTGCGATAGAGCATAGTATGGGAATAAAACGAAGGGTGGATAGGTGCGGTTGTCCTAAGAAATCAGACTTCCCTGACTGTGTCTAATTTTGCAGGCGGAAATTATCTTTCTACATTTATACCCAGGCACCTCGCTTATCGGGTGAGATATACTTGGCGTAGCGCTTATGAAGTGTACGTATACTAACGGGCTTCCTCGTCAGAGAATAGTGTTTTGAATGCAAAGGTTTATCACACACTGTCACGCATTTCCACATACATATTTGCGTGAGCTGAGTTGCTCCCTGTCTACTCGACGTTGTGCATTCTAAGAAGTGCACTGGAGTTTGTTACGACTCAGTGTCAATTGTTACCAGATAACCATTTGTACGATTGTTATTCTTTTTAAGACCTTCGGGTTATAAATAACTACAGACAAAGGGCTTGTAATGGAAAACAACTTTATGGCAACGCCGCTGTAGAACTGCTTATCAGCCTTGTGCATGAACAGTTCTAGCTCATTTCGAGTGTGTTTAAAGCTCTAAATCGGAGCTGGTGCGGCCTTTAGCAAACAGACGGTCACTAGTAGTTTCTCGCATATGTTTCGCGCACTGCCCAATGAGCAAGTTTCGGGGGGAAACAAACATAAACTCAAAAAATAGCGGAAAGTGCTACAGAAAGATGACAGGAGATATACACGAGAACACATAAAATCCTCGGTAACAAGACAGATATCCTCTCAGAATTCAGCCCGCACCTGAGTTCCCTATCCAAAGCGTCTCTTACACATTTCACGGCATTATCATCATGAAACCCACTCTGATCGCTTCCGTCCTCGCTCTCTTCTTCGGCAGTGCTGTTCAGGCTGCCCCTGCCCCTGTTCCTGCTCCACAGCTGGGCGGATCCGTTCTGACTGGTCTTACCTCTGGTTTACCGCTTATTGGTGGTGTTGCTGGCGTTGGGGGAGGCAATCATTCTGCTGACGCCGACGACGCTACCACCCGTTGAACAATCAAGCCTGGTGTTCGACGCATTCTGATTTAGGCGAGTCCCCATGCCTTCAAACCCACTTGCCTGGTAGACTTATCTTGGAATGGATGGCTCTAGCTTGGTGTGCAACAACACTGGAAGGAATCCCAAATGTGTCACGATAAAGAATTGACGAAGTTTCATGTATAGCACGATGGAAGCTGTGCCCTTGTATTTGATGTGACGGTCCTGTGTTTGAATCGAATTGGTTACATTTGTATCGATTTCGAGTAGTGGAGTGGTGAACTCCACGTATCCTTACTAGAGACTAGCTCTTTCATCCCAATCGGGCTGGCGGCCTCCATCCAATACAGGAATAAGCTCTGGGTCATGCTGGGTTGGCGTCCGTCCATCATCATAGGCTCACTCAGGCCAGTAAGCCTTCACACAAGGTCCTATACTCGGATAGAATACTGTTCGGAAAGCGGTGGTTCCCGTGGATTTTGTGATTTCTTAAAAGAGTGGGGCTGGTGAAGGGATAGATATATGTGGAGTGGGAGCATCCATGGGCATACGAGGATGCATTACATGAGATTGAAGACCAATATGTACTTGCTACTTGCTCCGTTTCTTGGCAATGATGATAACTCCATGAGAACCACCCTATTAATCAACGCGATTAATAAATATGCAGGGGAGTTCGTTGGCCTGCCCCCTTCCACGCCCTCTTTGTTATGAATGGAGAGATGATCACGAAACACGAATAAACCTAAAGACAGCTAGACTTCGATCTAGAACTTGAGAACACCCAGTCCATAACGACAAAGATCTGGTGCCATTCGCAAATCCACAGATACCCATCTCCAGCACAGGCAAGACAAACCAGTAGAACCAATAATTGCTAAAAACGTTTGTCGGAATGACATACCATAGTTGAGCACACCGATTTCGGCAGTGCCTTTCCGTCCTGGTCTCTTCAGGTTCTCATGCTGCAACAGGAGCTTAGAGTGTCACCATCCGCTGGTATACACCCTCAAAGCCAGGTTCTCAATGGTGTCGGGTGATGATCCTCAAAGACTGGCCGGGTTCTTGGTCGCCGTCAACTTATTACCTACCACATACAAGTTATTTTAGGCAGTGCGAAGGCGTGCATATTGGCAAACGAATATAGGAGGGATTGTGGACAGAGAGATCCCATTTCCGGACTTCTGTCCGCTCTGTGGGAGTGACTCCCGGTCTTATATAATCTCTCTCGGACGCCGGTTGTGTTGACCGGTAAACCTTGGCATTACATTGATGAAATGCACCACTGATGGGTCTCCACGTACATGAACCTGGGAGGTGGTCGGTGATATTCAGACATGAACGGGTTATCGATTGGGTGTTGCTTATGAGTAGTCATAATCAAGGAAGGGATAATGCGGAGTGATTGTGTGAGGACACTGATGTGAAAACTTCCGAAACCTCCCACCACCAGCTTACTTGAGCGACGGGTGGCGGGTGACCACCGGGAGCGCTAGCGACATGGCACATTGCAACATCAAACGAAGCACTTCGACCCTAAACCACACCACAGCCTCAATCGGCGCTTACCAACACTTCCCCAGGCCTCTAGAGCTCGGCCATGGAGCTTGGTGGGTCTATTTTAGTATGTAAACTAGACGCAACGAGTTTATGTGTTGCATTCCAGATCTGCATGGGCTGTCAGAATCGACGAGCGGGAATCAATCACAAGGGCCTATATTCACCTCACACTGTATTGTCTTTGTCCTTGAGCCACCTGAGACGGTTTAACTCATGGTTTTCAGCCTGTCGCCTCCGAGTTTATCGTACAATTATGTGCACATCAGCCGGAGAACAAACTCCTAGAGCAGAAATGGACATACGCAGCGGCGGGAGAGTGATATATGGCATTCATATATTGGAAGATGCCTGCGAAGAAGTCGTCATTTATCGCGGCCGTATGCAGCTAGTGTGAGAGCAGTTGTTCTGTGGGGCCGTGACAGGAAATGAAGCAATATTCACGTATGAGTAGGGGATATGCACACATCGACAAGAAACGTGGTGAACCATCCACGAAGACCTCTTCCTCCATCCGTCATATCTACGGCCACTTCAGTATTCAATGTTCCAGTCCAATAAAGGTCACCACCAGTAACTCACACTCAGTAAATCGAGCTCGATGACGACAATTACTTCTTTCTTTTTTCATTCTCCCTTTTTTCGATGATTGTCTCAGTTACTGCAAGCCTTCTGTTGGTGCCATCGCGGAGAACTGGCCGAGGGCGCGGTCTTTCAGCGCGTCACTGAAGAAAGCGCTAGGATTACAAAACACTTTCTTTGACCTTGGAAGATGTATTTCCCCTGATTCTTTCCGGGGAGATTGTTGGATTGAGGGTCATTGGACACGATTATACAAGGGAGACAGGAAGGGATCCTAGATTATGGAAAACTCCCATGAGGCGACAGGTGTAGTTAGAGAAGATGGCAGAGTTTAATGTCATTGAATTAGTGTAATGGAAGGGAAAACGTGAGCATTTGTTCATAATCACCTGCTCTGCGTCATCCTAGGGGAGGGATAGAATATCTGGCCCGTGCCTCCTACAGAGTCCAGTAGAGGTACCTTGTTTTGTGTTGAAGCAATTACATGCCTGATAGTATATAACAAGTAGGCAGATCAAAAGCCACTGGGCCCCACGCAGTAGGGCCGCTCATGATACACCGTTCCCGTCGTACTCTTGAGTTCTAAGTAGAAGAGGTCAGGTGTTGTGAATGAGTTGAAGCCCAAGTGGGCCTGGGTCGAAAGTCATACATAGCTCGTACTGCAGTAAACTGTGCCTCTGGGGTCTGGAGGAGTATCAAGCGACGACTTCCAGCTTTTGAATTTCCTGGACTTGGATAGTTGGCGAGCCTGTCGCATCTGGCGTCAGAACTTTTGTCGAGGCCGTGAATATCCATATGTAGGATATGATAAATCGTATAGCCCTCTCGGCCAAGTTCCCGTTGGTTACAGCTGGGAATCATGGGAAGGGATCGATCCGAAGAAAGAAAACGCGTACAAGCCATCCTTTCTTTCCTATGCCAATGTAATTGATAGGCAAAAGGGATCTTCGCCTCTCTTACGCACATCTCGGTGTGAACCAGAGTAGGTGATTCTGCAGTTCCATTCCAAACCGACAGACAGTTAGATTTGAGTCAGAATATCAGAAAAAAAACGGAGTGATGACAAAGTCTTAGTGCCACTGACCGTCATCCACAACTTATCGTGCCGAGTATGATAAGCACTAATCATTAAAGCGGAGTACTAACAGGACGCATAGAGAACAGTTCCAACTCGTTTCAAGCTATGACCTCGCCAAATTTAGCGTCTCAGGAAGGGTCTAACCGCCGTCGTATCCAAAAATGTATAGGGGAGTGCCCGGGGGGCACGTTCCTCTCCATAACTGGTGCTCTTGGCATCTTCCCTTGACTCCACTGAGTCCGACGGAAATTCCGACAACTATCATCTTCGGGAAAACAACATTCCAGAAAATAGGTCTCTCGGACGTCGCTAGGGTCCAAGGGATCATCTTTTTGGCCGGCGGCGCGTTGCCTACAAGTTGTTCAGGAACATATTGTTTTATAGGGTGGGGCAGATTTGAAAACGAAAAAATGGAGGGAGTGGAAGGATCCAAGAGATTCTGATTCCTCGGTGCACCGACCTTTGTGGGAGGAGGCGGTCCTTCCAAAGTCACATCCAGACCCTTGGCTTTGTCGGGCGAAAGAGCTTTACGCGCCACGGCCCACGGCTCTGAGGTGCATCGTGCATAGTGGGCTTCTTAGTGCTTGAACCGCGGACTCGGCTGGCTACGCACAATCTACGGGTACAATACTCTTGGTCATAATGCATCGAGATGGCCCCAAAATAACACTGTATAAGCTTTAGATGGGATATCTACAGACATCTTGAAACCAGTGCCGCCTTGGGTAGCCTGCGATGCATCTATAGTTCTAAAAAAAAATTAGGTTTGGAGTAAAATGTGGTCTTGGAATGGCCAAGTAAGGTTTTTGGCATAAAAAAGAATAATGAATACATGACTTCCATGTTTCCTCACTTCTTGAGTCTACCTGTATAGCACGTGCAGGACCCCTTACTGGTTGGGGTCTATTTATAAATAATCACAGTCGAGACAAATACAATGGAAAACGACAATACGAGAACACCGACGCGCAGCCATCCTTCCGCATAGGTGATTCTAGCTCACTTTCGAGCAAATTTAAAGAGCCAGATCGGAGTTGGTGCGGCTTTTAGCAAATGGACAATCGCTAGTGCTTTATTGTACATGTTTTCAGGAACTACGCACTGCACAGATTCTGAGAAAAAAAAAACTAGAACTCAAAAAATACCGGAAAATTACAAGGAAATGACAGAAAGTGTACTTTAGATAGAGATATCCAGAACATATAAAATCCAGGTGTCCAGGTCAGCATCTCCGCAGGATTCAACCCACACTCGAGTTCTCCAATCAAGCCACACTTACCTCTATAACGACATCATCGTCATGAAACTCACTTTGATCGCTTCCGTCCTCGCTCTCTTCGTCGGCAGCGCCGTCCAGGCAGCCCCTGCCCCTGTTCCCGCCCCACAGTTTGGCGGGGATCTGGGAGGTGCCATTAATAGCATTACCTCTGGTTTGCCGCTTCTTGGTGGTGCTGGTGGTGGTGCCGGTGTTGACTCCGCCGACCGGGACGACGAGACCACTCGTTGAGCATTCGAGCCTGGTGCCCGACACAACCTATGTCTTCAGGTGAGGTTGATTATCTTCCATTCGATTTGTCAAGTAAACTAATTCTCAGTTGGATGGTTTTAGCTTAGTGTGAAACTAGAAGAAAGAATGAAGAAGTGGACCGTGATAACGAGTTGACCGATGTTTCATGTGCTTTATGATGTAATGAAGGGGTTTTCTTTTGTGTACCATTATCTTTGAATCGAATTGACCGCGTTGTATTAATATCGAGGAGTGGCGGACTGCTAGATCTAGCCGTGATCTAGTTCCCATTATTGTTTCATTGAGAAGGCGTTCACATTCATACTAAGGACCGACTTTGCCCTCCTAATAACCGACATCCTGAGTTCTTTTTCACCTCATTGATCACACGGTTACGTTGAGTTCACTCGACCGGCATACTGCTATGGTTGGATTCCATCTCTTTCGTAGTGATTAATTTCGCTTTACCTGAAATGCGAAGTGAGTGACGAAGACTCATTCCACGTACTGTTATGACGGGTACGACAGGCAGTCGGCCAAAACAATATTTAGCCCCCGCGGAACTTATAAATAACTAGATTTTGTAACCTACTTTGTATACTTTAGGTCTAGGTAACATACAAATACCGCGCGAGCACAATATAAGTTCCGGGGGGGGGGGGGCAAATATTTTTTAGGCCATTGACCCGTCATAGTAGCAGTTCTCGAAGTCTCGATTCCTCGGGTATAACCGCGTGTGGGAGAAAGTTGATCTGCCCGGTTACCTGAGCGTATCCGTATCGGAGCGGAAAAGTCTTGCGTTCCGGTTATGATGTGCATAAGTACCGATGGACTTCCCGCGCTTGAACAACGGGCCAAGCCCGTGCTGGAGGGTGGCATTCATGGTAGATCGTCATTGATTGAGCACTACTTGGGTACAACCAAGGTGGTACAACAAATATGAGAACACTGACGTGCAAATGATTATCACGCTTGTGGTAATATTTGAGCGCTGGTGGATCACATTGAATACTTCAGCACTATATTATACTCAGCCCTAAAGTTTGTTGTCCCTTTTTCAGGCCTCTAGAGTTTGACCTTGGGCGCTGAAGGGTCCATCTTAATATGCATACCAGAGGCAACGAGTCTATGGTGTGTCGCATTCCAGATCTATATAAGTCGTCAGACGGACGAGCAGGAACTGACGAGAAGTGCATATGCTCACTTCACATCGGGCCGTCTTGGCTCTTGAGCCCCCTGCAACAGTATAGTTTACGATCCTTAGCTTGTCACCTCTACATGTGAATATATGCAATTGAGTTAGGAACAAAGGGGCTGCAGCAGAAAGGGGACATACACAACGGCGGGGGAGTGATACGTGATGTTTATGGATTGAGAGACACCTGCGAAAAAGCTGTTGTCAACGTCAATGCTATATGCAACCAGCGCTAGAGTCGTCGTCCTACGAAATCGCAACGGAAATGAGGCGATAATCTAGTGTGTGAATTATCGGGTACGCACACATCAACAAGGAATCCAATACACCCTCCATGCAAACTTTCCCCTCCGTTCGCCATATCTACAGGCGCTTCAGTATCCAAAGCCCCCGAGCACAATAAGGATCACTACCAGTAACTCACCCTCCGTAACATCAAGCTCGATGACAACAATCGCTTCCTTCTTCCGCTCATCCTCTCTCTTCTTCTCGATGCTTGCCTCAGTCACTACGAGCCTTCTGTTGATGCTGTCACAAAAAACCGGAAGAAGGCGTGGCTTGTCGGTACGCCACCCGAAGAAAGCTCCGGGATTAGAGAGGATCTTCTTGACTGCGGGGGACGCATTGCCCTTGATTCTGTCAGGGGAGATTGCTGGCTGGGATTCATCGGGCATGGTAATACGAGGAAGAAGGTAAGCTATGGGACACTTCCGCGGGGATGATGGTGCGGCTACACAAAGACCGGAATTGACATGGGCATGATGATAGAAGCAGGGACCAATGGACATTTGTGCACAATTACCTCCGGACCGCCCCTTCCCACGGATGAAACAACCAATCCAGATCTTATAGATGCAGTAAGTACATAATAAAGCTAGATTGGCGCATAGTAATTATCAGGTGTGCGATGTCGTAAATACCAACCGGACTGATTGGATGTCCCAGCCATCATAGAGGCGATTTGGGTGCCGGAGAAGGTTGCATCTTGATGTGGGTACCCGAAGCAACAAGGCGCTGATGGGTCAGATTCCAGATCTACGAAGCGACGACAATGAGGGGGGTCGTAACTTATCAAACAGAATATAATAACATACTTCTGTGCGCGCAGAATGAGCCCGGGCTCCGACTGTTAGGGTAGTATTGACCAGCCGTAATTTATCTCCCCTACAGATACAGTGCTCAACATGGCGAAAACACCCAAGCAGTGTATTGGAACACTCACAACCCAGCAGGAGAGTGGTATATTATGTTCAGTGCCTGCGAGACACTAGGCGTCATTTCTCCGGTTGCATCCATATTTAGTGCTAGTAGTGCCAGCGACGAACACCTGAAAATCACATGTGAATTCCCTCTAAGGATAGCGCAAGACTCAGACTCGGGGACCACATACGCATCAATGAGGAACGCCGAACATCCCCCATGCAAATTCCCCCCACCGTTCAGCATATCTAGTGACCCAGTCCTGGCGTGAGTCCTACATTCACAACAGTCCCCAGCTTATTGGACCCGTTCTTTTGCAACTACCCACCTTCTTCCACCGTGATCTCCACAACTATTTTGGCTTCGACCTTCTTCGGCGCCTCCTGTTTCTTGTACAGGGAGATTTCGGTACACACCACTCTATCCAAAATCGCATCCCCGAACAATTGCTGATTAAAGTCCTCTGATCGGAATGTGCGGAAGAACGCTGAGGGATTGCCAAGGACGCGTCTGATCTCTGCTGGAGCGTTGCCTTTGATGGAGGAGATGTCTATGGCGTCCTCTGATGCCATGTTGTTGGTATTGAAAGGACAGACAGCGAAGGATACGAGCACTGGGGTAGTCTGTTAAATCATCTTTCCGACCAACCACCCGGTTCCGGCATTGAATCAGATTTGATTGGAAACAGATGAGCTGGCCACGTGAATTATACTGGGTTAGTGGGCTTGGCTTGGCGCCCGATCATAGAAGCACCACGTAGCAAATGAGTGCATCCACTGCTCTGAACGGTAAGAGAAAACTAACTACAGACAACCAGATACCACATCCTAGAAAACATTTACGCATAGAAATACCCTCCACTCTCACGGCATCTACCTCTACGGCTACGACATCACCCTCGTCTTTGTTTTCTGCTGCATCTATCCTCCATGACGAGTCCATCACTTCATCGCCAACCGTAATTACGACCAAACCGGCTCTGCGAAATCCACCTCCAATACCCGGTCTCTACTTCACGCCTACCCTTGAGATTCCACCTGAGCTCGCGGACTCTGTAGTCTCATTCTGCATGTCAACATACTTCCACAGCCCGAACATAAACCAAATCATGTTATTCACTCGATATTCCCCTCACACAAAATCCTCACTGCCATGCATCTTGGTCGACCTCCTGGACACCCTCTCGGTTCTCCTCCGGCCACATATTCCGGACGAGATACACACCCTACTATTCCCGAGCACACCAACGCAAGCAAGACAAGTCATCCTCAACCTGTATACCCCTGGGGAGGGCATATCGGCTCACGTAGACTTATTAAAGAGATTCGGAGACGGAATTATTGGCGTCAGCCTGGGAAGTGGATGTGTCATGCAATTCACAAAGGTCCCGGAAGGGAATCAAGGGTGTACGCGCGAGATGGGCGCGAGGACATCAATCCTCGATGACGACTCATTATCAACTCCCCAAGCTAGCTCAGATAGAGGGGAAGAAGAAGATGAAAGAGACGTTTACAACCTCTATCTCCCCGAGCGCAGCATCCTCGTTCTTTCTTCTGACGCTCGATACAAATGGACCCACGGGATCGAGAAACGCAAATCTGACTTTGTTTCTGACGCTTGTACTTCCACCAGTCCCTCTCCGTCCCCATCAAAGCCTACCCATTCCAAAGGTTGCTGGATAGACCGGGGCATTCGCCTGAGCATCACGTTCCGTTGGTTACTTCCAGGAGCTGATGTTGTTGGGGATGACGAGGATGCCGAGTCCGAATGTGAATCTACGTTGTAGTCCCTACATCACTGCACGTTTACGCTATTCTGCACTACTGGCGGCCGTTGTACTGTTTGGCATGACGTAGGAATTGATAGGCTGCGAGCATGGTGAATGGTGCTAGGGCTCTGTTGTCACGAACTGAAGTACATGGAATGGTTTTAGGCTTGCGATGTGGCACACTATCACATCGTTTCTTCTGGTTCGCAGGAGCAGGAGCTTAAAATCTAGCCTCATTCATTCCTTAGATCTCTCGACTGCGAATTTTCATGTACCCAATAGAATATTTTTCGCCACCGTCATCTCCAAGGCTAGAAGCGAACGGACTAGGTTATTGTTTCTTCCTGTCCTTTCACACCACGGATGGGCTCTCGTTAGTCTACCATCATTGTCACCAATTTTTTGGGCGCGAAGGGATGACTCCATCTAACTTCATCCCCTTCGTAATCCGCGTAACTTGGTTTTTGGAGAACTACCATTTTCGGCTTATCTCGGCGTCCACTCTAGGAAATTGCGAAGTGCTAATTGCCATTTCTGGAAGCAATTCGGGCCAGTCGAACCCAAGAAAGGCGTGTCGGAGTCCCGCGAATACGCTTCCAACGCAGAGAGCATCTGGACAAGCAAGCGGCAACACCGTCTAAATTTCTGCGAACTAATACAACACAGGATCACTCCACGCATAGGAGTTACACAAGAAATAGCTAGGTCATACTATAACACATGGAACCGCCTTGTTCACTACGATACGTTCATCATCTCTAGCTCTCTTGATCACCAAACTAGAATCATCCGCTCGAGAATAAGCCCGTTTCGTCAATTCGAAGTCATGGTAACTCACCTGAATGACACTGTCCTCCACTGGACACCTTGTTCAATAATTCAACGCCCGTCACCTTCGGCAATATCTGCCGCAGACAAGCTAGCGTGTTCTCCGTTGTCAGGGGTACCACCACTGAGTGGCCCCAACAGAGTACCAAGTGTTCCAGTAAGAGCTGAGCCGACCTGTGGAGCAGGGGCAGGGGCAGGCTCTGCTTGAACAGCGCTGCCGAGGAAGAGAGCGAAGACGGAAATGAGCAGAGTGAACTTCATAACAGTGATGTCGCAGCAGATGTAATCTGGGTAGGGATTCAAGTAGGGGGTTGAATCCTGGGGAACGTTGTCCCGAAAACTGAGGTTTTTATACACTCTATTGTATATTTCCTGTCATTTTTCTCTCAGCTTTCTACGTACCTTCTTGGTTTTTGTTTACCTTTCTCGGGATTGGGTGTTGTTAGCACGCAAAGACATGCAGAGTGAATCACTGACGATCGTTTTTGTTAAAATCCGCACCAACCCCGGTATTAAGGCAGAAATGGACACGAAACAGGCCAGAATCCTATATAGAGGCTACACTATTCAATGGCCACGAGTTCTAAAACGGCAAGTCCCACTCATACATAGAAGTCCCCATGCTTCGATCAACCAGCTGCGAAAGCTTGACAAGTGTAATTTCAAGAAAGACTCACCAACAGCTTGACTCCCAGAAGCTAGGCTAGTCCGAGAACTCTGTTGGCCTGCGTCGTACCAATGTCCATGCTGTGTTAGAAGGAAAGCTACACTGAGTGACAATGGGTATGTTGTCGAAAGGTGGATTTGGCCATAATCCCGACAAAGTCTAGTGAACGTCTCACAAGTCACTTCCACAAATCTGATTAACTGTACCTTCGGCACTATCTGAGTTTAGCTACACAAATAAATCAGTTGTTGCTGTTGAAGATCCACACTCCGGAACCTTCAGCCAGTCACTCAATCACTTGAATTACTGGTAATCCATTTTTTTCATCCATCTTGCTGCTGTCTGCTTGGAGATCATTTTTGTCCAACCAGGTTTCTCCAAGACTTCAGGTCAAGCAATATCCTGGAGACTGCAATATTCCCCAATTCCTTGAAGATGCATATGTAATTCCTGAGCAAAATCTTCATCATCGATGGCTGAATATCCTGTGGGTCCTTTTTGCAAGTGTCCAGGAATATGATCACAGTTCTGAATCAAGGATTGGACCCAACTGCAAAGATTCCATGCCAAGTAAGGACCCTTTTTGTAGTAATTTGCTGTTGTTAATGAAGCTGCCATCTATTTTGGGAGTTCAGAACTACTTTTCTGCATGTTCCAGTAGGTATACCAGAAGTGCTTCATCTGTTCCACCTGCTCTTGAGTTATCCAATCAAGACCTGCATCCTTGAACCCCAGACCATCCTTCCAGTGTAGTTTTAGGATTTTGCCAATATCCAGATAATCTTGATAAGCCTCAGACACTGTTGGTGGGAAGCTGAATTTTTTTAACTGGTGGTCACTGGTAAGGTATTATTTCCATCTGGGTTAGGACTGGGAATTGGTGGTTCATGCTGTTCACTTCTATTGTCCAGTGATGTGCTACCAGACTCTTCAGAGCTCTAGAAGTTGCTTGATAAGTAAATCTTCCTCACCTGATGTACTACAGTCAACAGCATGTAATTATTTCTGTGTCACTTCCATACAGCCCAGCTTCCAAGGTTCTTCACATTTCCTCTTTTTTGGCATGGAAAAGCAATGCCTTGCTCCTTTTTCCAATGTGATATGAAAAGGCTGGAGGGTGCTCAGGCACTTTGCCTATTTTGGGCAGACAACATTAAACATCTAATAATTCTATGTAGCAGTGAAAATGGCAAAATGAAAATTACAGTTTTGGAGAGAGTTCAACTCCCTACAAAAGTGTGGTTCTCATTTTGTGAAGGCAAGGTCACCTGAACCTGTGTCTGCCCCTATCTGGACTCACTCACCTGAACTTGCTGACACACAATACAACACTCAGCCAGAAACAGGAGAGTGGAATTATCAATCACTAATGTGTACTTCACTATGCAGATGAATTGTTCTGACACATATAGACACAAGCAGGCCCACATGGGCTAGTACGGAAAATAATAATAACAGATCAGACATTAGTATAGAAAAAACCGATATCCCACAATTAGCGTCCAAATCAAAAAGCAAGCACACCTCTCTTGGTCTCAATGCTCAAACACAACCCATCCCTCAACATCTCCCTGAAAGCTAAACTCGTCTCCTCATCAATCGGTTCTCTAAAGTCAGACTCAGGCGCATAAATCTCAAAAGCCGAAATCACCGCGGTCGGGAACCAATCTTCTTCCTCCCCAATCACAACCTCACGCTCGCTCCCAGCCCATTGAGCATCCCCAATTCCTTTCGATCCCTCCTCCACCCACTCGGGACTCCCAGGAGACACAAACCTAGTCACGTTCCTCTTCCGACTCTTTCTTCTCCACCTCGCAAGCAACGTCTCCTTCAGCGTCTTCGGGCTGAACGACAACGTCCCTCTATAAGACATCATCACAAGACTAGGCAATAGAATCTCCTGCGGCTCAACCCACTCCCCCTCAGGCACTTCCACCACCTGCTCTACGACATCTCTCACCTCATCCGTCGGTACATCAACCCACCCCGGTCCCAAAATCACACCATCCAACACAGGTGAATCCAAATCATACGAATAGGTTCTCACTGTGCGTATTCTCCGCTCTGGATTCATTCTTTCCAGAAACACATTCGAGAGACCCTCGACGTCGACTTGCCAGCTTTCCAAAGCTAGTTCTTCTAGTCCTCGTAATTCCTCTCCCATTAGACAGT
The DNA here is from genome assembly GCA_018524395.1 of Podaxis carcinomalis. Classification (NCBI taxonomy): domain Eukaryota; kingdom Fungi; phylum Basidiomycota; class Agaricomycetes; order Agaricales; family Agaricaceae; genus Podaxis; species Podaxis carcinomalis. The sequence goes on along the minus strand of JAEUWJ010000571.1, from coordinate 65,762 downwards.
TTATGATCTGTTCTTCGGAGCGCCCGACACTGGGGATGCATACACCCAGTTTTCTCAAGTGACATCCGCTCCGTTGGACAAGTTGGGTCAATTGCGTTGTGACGAGGGACAGTGTTCCCGTCGTGCTCTTGAAATCTATGCAGTAGAGATTGGGCACTGTGAGGGAGTCGAGGAAGCGGGACAGGTTTGCTGGGTCGGAGAATACACTGAATTTCTGCAGCTCCTGCAAGTGTAGATGGGGTGTGGGGAGGAACGTGAGAGGGCCGGAATATATTCCGTAAAAATCGAATGAGCGGATTTGTGGCGTTAATTGGAGGACACGTAGACAGTCATCGATGGGTATGGTGCGGACCTCGAGGTGAGTGAGATTGGCCCAGGGGAGTGAAATATCGGAGGGGTTGAGTCCTTCGGGTAGGACGACTGTGCGCAACGAGGGGGCTACGGAAAGCATATACCATGGATTCTTTCTCCTCGGGATTTCATCGTCAAAAGTGATTTGTGTCAATGGAATGTTTGGTCCGCCGGCAACACCAATGCCCGCGGCCCCAAGGGGGGCAGCATTGATAGTGAAATGTATTGGTGGCGCGACAAAGCCACCAGCTTGCATACCTCCAAGGTTATTTATACCCCCATGGAAGCCGTTTAAAAAAGGCTCATACGGTAAGCGACCGGATCGGTTCAAAATTAACGTGTGCAGCCTCGGCAACTTCTCATGCACACTCGCAAAGAGATCGAAGCATAAGTTTGGGAGTGTCGAGTAGAACGTGTGCCACTGCTCAGAGCGCTGGTACAATCGGGTGAGGACCTCTTTGGGTGGATAATCCCTCCAGTATTGTAGTTCCGTGTTGTCATGGCAGAGGGTGAGAACGATATAGAGTTCCTGGTGATCTCCCGCCCTGAAGAGCCACTCGTCAAGTAGTTCGACTTGCTTTTCGTAGCGAGACTTGGCAATGGCTAGGGGAATGGTCGACCAGAGTCCGGGTAGTTTCCATGCCAAAGTCCGCCATGCTGCACAGACTTGGCCGAGGACGAGCGGAACAGGAAGTGCCGTAGGGTACACCTCCGATTCGTTATTCTCCTTGATAGACATCTGGGTTGCAACAAGCATGATGTCGCTGAGAACCTCCATAGGCAAACGCCATGTCGGAGAGAGTGAGTTGCGGTGGTTTTTGAGGGCTGCGATACGCTGGGCAAGGCTTTGTAAAAGTGCTTCGTGGGAGGTGATCTCGGAGTCTATGACATCTCTGTCCTGTATGTTCAAAAAGGAGTCCTCTGGGAGAGATAGAGCTTGAGCAGCGGTCTGTTTGAGGGTCTGGGGGTGCATGAGCTCATGGAGGGAGACAGATGGTGAGCGTCTCAGGGTCAAGTTCCGAACTGGCTGTGCAGTGACCAACAATGGCGCAATGGCAAACTTGTTTGATTGACCATGTTACAGTGATCACCTGACACGCTCAACATTGTCTGACTCTAGATAAAGCCCCGAGCTGCTCCCCGTCCCCCACCGTGTCCCCGTTCCTTCTCAATCACAAACATTGCATCTCGCATCGTCACCGTCGCACGCGTATCCTCCTCTGCCGCGGATTGAACTGGCGTCACAGATGATGACTTTTTTGTCGGTACGTAAGGTCTTGCCCATGAACTCGTAGTAGCAGTTGCCGTGGTGGCAGCACTGCCTGTCGTTGCTGTTGCTGTTGCTGTAGTACTCGTTGTAGCACTAGTAGTAGCACCACTAGTCGCTGTCGTAGTTCCCGGTGCAGCACTTGGCGTACTTGTTGCCGCGGGCGCGGGTTTAGGTTTCGGCGCCGGTGAACTGGCGTTGGCAGCTGTCATCCAAGCATATTTTCCACCCAAGCCAGCTGCCTGAGTAGCGACAGCATTGGACATCTTCTTCCTCACATCCTCTGACATATTTCTTGCCGTTACACCTGGTCCATCCTTCTTCCTCTTCTTTTTTGCACCGCCCTCCTCCTCCGTTCCACCAGCCCCACCCGTATCAGCACCAGCCCCACTCGCAGCAGCGGCTCCGTTGGCCTGGGCAGCCAAAGCAGCCGCATGCGCAGCAGTCATCTCCGCTCTTTCCTTCCTCTCCCTCCTCACTTTCATTTCCTCTTCTCTCTCAATTTTCTCCAACACCGCAAGCTGTTTCGCAACATCTGACCTTACAACAATTCTCCACATTGGCGTTCCGTCGCTATAAAGTGACGCTGGCCGGTCGAATTGTGTATCAGTACGGTGGTGTGACGCTGCGATCATATTTGTGATGAGATCTTGTAGACGCGCGCGGAGGGCGAGTGCGAGGTAGTTGATAGTGTCTTCCGGGATTCGTGTCACTTTATGAGAGGTGCCTATTGTTCGCATCTTTGTGCCCAGGTGGATGGTGTCAAAGGCGGGCTTGGGAGGCTGTTTGCGGGTGCGATCTTCGTACGGCCTGTAGGGCTGGTGTTGCTCATGCAAGCGTTGTAGGGATTCTTCCTCAGCCTAATGAAAGAATAGACTGTCTAGATGAGAAATAGTGGAGTAGCGAAATGAGACGCACCCTCAGATCAACACCCGCGCTTCCCAGAGCATCATTAAGTGTCGCGATATCCGCAGTGTCCGCATTTGAGGCATTAGTTGTTGGCGCCGTGGTTGTTGTCGCGGTCGTAGCGACTGGTGTTGCTGTTGTAGGACGTGACAGCTGTGCCTGCATAGTCTGGGCGGTCAAGGGGGTGGCATACTGATAGTGTCCGTACGCTGCCTGGGGATAATGGGAGGAGTACGGTTGGTAGTGCTGGTATGAGATCGCTCTGAGGCAATATTAGAAGGACTTAGTATTCATCGTAAAAGGTAATTACGTTGCATGCGTCGCAGCTACAGTTGCGTCAGTCATCATCGCCGTGCAGGAGCAGAAAGGAGAGGCTTACCTGTAGCAGGCCAGGGTGAAGTCGCATATGTCGGTGCGGGCGTCGTTGACGTCGCAGCAGGTGTCGCCGGGGTCGTCTGGGTCGTAGACGTCGTTGACCCCGCTGGCTGTGCAGACGGGGTGGCAGGTTTTGTTTCCTCAGTCTTCATTGACATTTGAGTAGGGAGCAAGAGAGCAGTGACCACGTGACACTCTCCGTCTCTCATCTCTACCCCATGGTCAGTTGTTTCCAATTCTTTTCTCGAGCTCGTTCTGACAGTTTCCTCCTAGGTTGTATGTCAGTACTTTCTGCGTGGCCAATGTCGCTTCGGCGACAATTGCAGGAATGAACATCCCGCAAATCAACGGGGTGGCTTTGGCAGTGAGTCAAACGACCCAACATTTACATCGCGTTCAAGCATCCCTTGACACTCAGCCCTTTCCAGATCAAAGCTGGACCAATACAAGTACATCGACCAACAAACCGATATTACTATTTACGTGCGTTTATTCTATCACTCTAAACTCAACTGATTTTCTGACTTCAACGTGGGTCCCATAGCCAGGACACTATGAAGTCGGACTTGACGTCGGATAAACCGCTCTGGCCGTTATCGACATACGGGCCTGCGAAACACGAACCGAACCTACTTCCTGGGCTCGACGAGTCTATGGAAGAGCTCCGCGTGCGCGCAGTTCGTGCCTTAGGGGCAGGAAATGTGCAGGAATATGTGGGTTAATGTTCTGCCATTGCAGCCACACGCCTCAATACATCTATGCTTTTAGATCGCTTATGAAACCAATAAAATCCAAGCCGCGGACCAAGCCTACACCGTATGCAATACAACTTTTATCCACATGACTCATTCACCTTACCTTCCCACCCCAGAATGCACGAAACAACCTCTCACAAGCCTTCCAAACCGCCGCGAATCAAAGTCCACTCAACACAAAATCCATCCCGACATCTACCTCCACCTCCGCATTCGCCTCCACCTCTTCCACGACCCCCTCCGCCTTTGGCAAACCCGCTTTCGGCCAACCCGCATTCGGCCAAAGCGCATTCGGCGCACCCACCAACGCCACCCAACCATCATCAGCATTTGGCCAACCATCCCAAGCCCCCCAATCCGCCTTTTCCTCTCTCCAAACTCAAAACAAAGCAACAACAGGCGGAGCGGCCTTTGGCCAGAGCTCATTTGGCCAACCACAACAACAACCACCTCAGCCTGTGTTTGGTCAACCATCGTCATTGATTAAACCCGCGTCCGGCGCGTTTAGTGCATTCTCGAATGCAGGTTCGACTCCGTTCGCGGCTGCGGCTGCTGCTGCTGCTGCGAACCAGAGTTCTGGTGGCGCAGGTACTGGTGGCGGTGGTGGCGGTGGTGGCTTTTCTGCATTTGCTGGACAGCCGAGCGCTTTTGGTCTTGGTGCCGGGAATACGGGTGGTACTGGCGGTGGTTCGGTATTCGGTGGTCAACAGGGTGGTGGTACGAATGCCGCTGGTGGATTTGGTGCACCCCCACCCGTGTTCGGCCAAACCCAAGGACAGCAACCCTCAGCGTTTGGAACGACACAGGGTCAACCGACATCTACCTTTGGTCAACAATCACAGCCACCACCGCCACAACAAGGAGGCGGAGGCGCGTTTAACGCATTCGGGAACGCGCAAAATCAACCTCAATCCGCGTTCGGGAGTTTACAAAGTCAACCACAATCTGCATTTGGGAACGCGCAGAGTCAACCGCAATCAGCCTTCGGCGCAGCTTCAAGTCAGCCACAATCCGCCTTTGGAGGTGGTGGGACATTTGGCAGCGGTGGGACTAACCCTCTCAATCCGCTCAATGCCGGACCTACGTCTTCAGCCTTCACACCGCTATCAGCTGCCCAAAACCCACTCAACGCTGGCGCAAATCAAAACCAAAGTCCATTCGTAAATACGAATCCCTTCAATGCACTCAACCCACCGCCGCCACAAAACGCTTTCAATAGCCCTTTCACCAACACCACGAACACTGCCGCAAGTACCAGCACGAACCCATTAACGAACCCAAGTACTAAGCCAGACTTTGCCTCTGCCTTTGCGGCAATTAAAGGGAGATATAAAGCGACGCCGTATGATTCGATGCTGCCTCAGGGGTATTCGGGGCTGCTTCCGGAGGGTGTTGTGGAGGCTTTTAAGAGCCAGAAGTTCGAGTTCGGGGACGTGCCGGAGTGGGTGCCGCCTCCTGAGTTTCGGTAGTGGAGATACGGAAGTTGGGGCGGAAGGGTATTTCTGAGAGGGAATGGATGAGAGCTTCGGAATGGAGGAAGCAGTATTCGTTCTGCAGGGCATGGAGATATGCTTGTATTTGTATGTGATATTGGAGGACCGGTTTCGGTAGCTTTTCTTGAGTGGCTTGAGGAATGGATACTTCTGTTGAGTTCAAATGCTGCGTCAGATTGTGGGTTTGGCCTTAGACCTTAAGCAAAGCCAAATTGCTCAAGTATGCTTATTTTTCTTAACTGTTCCAGGTCGATGACCCCATTTCTACGATGACCCCACCCAAAATTGCATAGAACAGTCGCGATAGCGCTGCTCAGCAATGCACAAATGGAGCATAACTTACTTTTTCTTGATACCGATGCCACAACCTCAATACTTATCTCCTTTATGTTCTCATCAGGAGTGTTCGATAGGTGTAATCATCGTCGCCTTTCCCAGCATCAAATATTTTCGGTTACTCCTTCATCGGAGACCGAGGAACAACCATCCCGAACCACTAGACAAAATTTTCACCGGCGCATGGATTGACCTATATCACGTAGCTCGTCTCCCACATGACCCTACGCAAGGCCACGCTTTGAAACGGTTTTCTGTCATGAAGTTGATGTCTCATGGCTTCTCTGTCACTTTGGTTCGGCGATGGAGAACCGATCCACCACCTACTTGCCTTCCTGGCAGTCTAGAAACAACCCCAGAAGCAAAGACCTGGGTTTTGGGAATGGCGGTTCCTTACGTATATGCAAACTTACAAAAACCTTCGGAGACTACCCAACTTGTGTTGCTCGAAATCTATTTTTTACTTTGAACACGCACGTGTTTCCCAACCCGTACCGATGGGTGGCTTGAAGGTTAAGAGCAATTCATGTCTTATCAAGAAAACTGTGATAGATCTCGACTCTGCTCCCTCAGGTTTCGTTAGTGGCGTGGGCACAAGCAGGCTGTTGCCTAATATCTGGACGTGAACCCCCTCGTGGGCAACATGTGCTTATTGACAGCCGGCATTAAGTAGTGTTCAAACGTTCGACCTTCATCGGAGAGGCGACCCGTTTGGAGTGTTGAAACGTTGGTCTTTTATGTCAAGGTCCTATTCTAAGGTCAAGCATTCTTACTTGAACATATACTCTACACATATTATTGGTCTCCTCCAGAAGCAACCGTTATCCATTTAGTCAATGTGCTTATCACATCATCCCGACAGCAGGCGGCCGTAAACATAGCTACACAACACCCTACGCTGCACAATAAGTTACGTTGGCGAGCAGCGCTTTTCTAGGCAAATCTTTCAACTCCTTAACCACTTCATTCAGTACCTCATAACTCGACTGCGGTGTAATATATAGTTCTTGCATGCCAGAGCGGTAGTCCAATTTCTCCCCTGGCCTTGGGACAAAGCGCTTTTCCGTCAGAAATTAAACCGGCCGCCATCAGTCATTCAAAGCCCAAACAGCGAGCCCCGACGCACGGTTATCCTTCGGGCAGACAGATTTTGGCGGTCATCTCTCCGCTCAGTGATGCACAACTCTTAATACTTTCCGGTGGAAAAGTCTTCCTGGGCTTCATCAATACTCTTGAAGGCTGAAGCAGTGTCTCATCAATTGTTATCACGGAGGCGCACTGAGAATGTCCATCAAGATGATTTTGGACATTCAGCGCGGTTGTTCAAGCGAGGTATCATTATAGTGCCTAAGATCCATTAATGGCTTCCCAATCCCCACCATTTTTACATCATTTTATTACCCACCCCCACCATTATTCATCATCATCAACGGTGTCCCGGTTGTTGCACATGGTGTTCCTAGTTGGACGTGGCACGAAAAGCGTAGCCTAGGACTTTGGTCCTACGTATATGCCGTATCTGTACATTACGGAACACTCGGGTGGCCGAAAGAATCCTGCCTAGAATCAAGGATTCCCGCCTGCCCCATTGTACTAGTCTTAGAACTTAAGCCTGTGATACGGTCGCAACCCAGGCGTCATCTCACTGGGAAGTACCCATACACGTTACATCAAAACACCATGGACGGGGTTATCTCGTTTGGATTCATCGGTTCACCCAATCTCTGGCGAGAACTCACGACTTCTGTCGATTATGTCACTCATATTCCTGAAGGAAACGTCTTATCGAGTATGGGGCACAGACATTGTGAAGGATGAAAAATCAAATCTAGGTCCTAATTTCCGGTGCTTCATCGATGAGCCGAGCATCGGCAGAATCTCTGTATGGTGTGATACAATTAGCAATTGGAGGTTGTGATAAAAGGATAATCTTTCGGATGGTCCTCGCAATGTGCTGACTGGTGTCAAGGTTCAGTCTGAGGGTTAGGTGTCTTACTTTGATCACATAGGTCAAGCTCCCCCTGCAAGCGTATCACTGCAGAATGAAGTCGATGACCCTTACTCATAATCCAGACCCTCGGGATGGCACGTAATGTGACGAGCATTGAACTGGCATTGACAACATGGAAAACATACTAAGGGTGACCAATCCAGTGACGAAATGGAGCTTGTTACTGAGGCTTCAATTTCCGTTTTTGAAAGGAGCTCGGGGTCGTGATTGTCTTGGGTGGCTTCATTCCAGCCAAGATCCCACACAACAACAAAGCTTCTTCTCGCAATTAGCAGGGAGAAGAAAGCTTTGAGATTTGGGGTGAAGGAGAAGGGCACCTCGGGGTTTTCCGGGTGCCAACTCACAACAGGACCTAGTAGGGACTTGCCGACTACTTATACCCCGCACTGAATGATTTTTCTTTGATGCTTAACATTCGCTATAATGCCTCGTTTATTTTTAAATCACCATCAAAGCGTATGTCGGTTTTAGCAGTGAGGTTGGGATGCACGTACAAAATCCCTGGGCCGAAGTCTTGACTAGGTCTCGAGGTGCGGCAAAGACGGTCCTAGGATTCAGCTTGTAAGTTTCCCCGAGAAGACTCCTGCGCTGGTGACTGGGCTCATGTTTAGCTGCCGCAGAAGCCAGGAGGTATGTCTTCTCCTAACCATACCTGTGACATAGTTCGGAAATGGACTCGGGGCACCTTGGTCAGGCGACTTCAGCACGATAAGGTCACCAGGACTGGGACATGAATTGTTCAAGGCTTCTTGAATTCGACATCAAAACATCCGGGATGCACTTGGTCAGAAGCTCTGGTTTTGGTCAGAACCCCACTTAATCAAGTACCAGTCCAGTGTTGAAGGGCAAGAAAACGAGAGCAAACATTGGGCCTCTGGCCTCAGGTCTGAACTGCGGCTGCCTGGCAAAGGAAGACGGGAGAAGAACCTGCAACGGGTATCTAAATCGCTTGAAGAGCCATTGGTTCAGATCCTCGCTCGAAACATTTATTCCTTCAATATAGAACATCAGCGGTCATTATGAAACCCCATCCCGAACCGTGTGTCGAACATTTGAAGCGTGCGATAAAATCACAAAGCACTCGCATTCTTTTCCCGACCTCTCAAACTGGAAATCAGACGAGAGGTTCCACGGTAGTTCAGTTAGTGCACCCGCCGGCTTTGTTCCTCGGACCCCTAACAACGTACGAGGTACGTACCTCTTATATCATCGATCCATACGACACTCGCACGAGCATCGGGCATCCATTTTACTGGGTGAATAAGTTACATCTATTTTGGAACTTTCGTTCAGCTTCTTTATTTCATTTTAATTTATTTGGTTTAGTGTTGCCGAAACCAAGGAGTTAGGAAATAGTATTTAGACGGAGTGGATGGACCTGAATGTCAGAAGAGTTGATACATTGCACACAACTTGTCCTCAGTGATAATCGACGACCGCTAAGGATATAGGTGTCTATGTATATCCAAGCATTGTCGGCGAAATTCACGAGGGTATCCGGGGCGGGGATAGTATTTGATGCTAGTAATACGACCTCAGTCTGTACCGGAATACAGAATGCAGGGAAGTACGAGATCGTCTGCATAGGGTTAACAGAATTACTGTGAGAGAACGCTTCTTATGAAACGCTCCCCCGACGATTATGACCAGGAGGTATTCAGTTACACGGAAAAACGTAAGTATGCTGAGATAACGCAGATGCGGCGCATAAATAGCCATGTCGGCCGTAACAGCAATGAGTCAGCGCCATCGAACAGTATGCAGACAGCTATGGCGTCCCCTTGATTTGTTTACGGTGGATAAGCATCGTTGTCCATAGTGAGCTGAGGATGCAGCCGCCGAGCAGGTGGATGATCGATCTTGCCGCGACTTGCACCAGTACCGAGCGCTATGGTCCCTCAATGGACGCGTTTGCGTCGGCCAAGTCCCTGGACCACAGAAGTCCCACATGGAGTCCGTTCGTCAGAATGGATAGCATCTCAATGAGGGAAAGGCTTTCGCGATCCAGTCACTTGGATCGGAAGCAGGAGTGAGATAGGCTTCGAGAAGGAAATAAGCAAGGGTGGCCAGGTTTCCAAAGGGCCGGAGCAATCTGGGTTTCTGGAATCGGACTAAACCATGAAGGTGTCCGAGCTCCAACCAACGTGTGGCGGTAGGGTGGTTTCAGCCCAGCAAGGATGTTAACTCCGGCAGTTCTGCTCCCAGGTCGTTGGAGAAAGAGAACGCTGAACAATGTGGTGGCTTCCATCAAGTAGAACCATACACGACACATTATCGATGCTAGGTGTTAGACACCCTATCTTGGGCCTTATTTCCGACTCACATCCATGGAGAGAAGGGAAATAGGTAGCATTCCCATCCACACACAAAGGCATCCTCCCTGGAGGTCCGGTAACCTAACAAGTTGCCAGCCAGAGGACCAGGACAGGCGAATGTCCTCGGGAAAGAGTCCAGAGGGAGCGCCACGAAGCCACAAACCTAAATAAATCTCTGGGAAGCCTGTCATCCATGCTGCAAACGCAACGTCCACTTTTGTCTCGGAAGAGATACGCGCTATCACCTCCAGGCTTTTCTATACTAGAGTCAGGGGGGAAAGCTTCACCGCGTGCACATGACAAGACCCGGCACAAAAAGGAAGGTCTATAGTATGACTGTTTCGGACTAAGCTCCCCAGACTGAAAAAATGACCCCAAGCTAAGGTTTGACGATGATACACGCTGATGGTATGGCCCAGACTCGACGTGACGAGTTGGCGGTTCGACAATCCACGTTCATGAACTGTGGAAGGCCTGAGTTCCAAAGGTGTGGACCCAGCCAGCTGCCGTTAGGTATGATACATAGGTAAACGTTTCCCCATTGAGTTGGATATTATTTCGTGAGAGAGCTTGTTAAGATTCCGATTTCGAGCTCATAGAAGGATCAGGAGTTCTATGATGTTCATTGATCATCGGCGGCATAGAGACGATGACCACCGCGAGAGTTTGAAGGATGCCCGTCACCGATGGAGGACATCCGGAAGACATCCACCCGTGTCCCAACTGAGGTGACCTTTCAGCGCGAACCTGATACCCATCGATGATCGAGGGTGCCTTACTAGAGTCTCTGAGAGAAAAGCAAGTGATCTGCCTGTTTCGTATAAGGAAATGAATACGTTCCAGTACATATCCAATTGGCGGAGGGGGTCATTCGGGGTTAGAGTTTATTGTGGGTAATGATGTTGTCGGAGGATTGGACTGTCCGTGGGAAATTGATGGCGAGCTACGAAAATGTTATGAATCCGTTGGCCACCGCCAGTGTTGACAAATGTCCCAAGCCGTTGGTAATGTGAGTATAAACGATGTTCTGACACGAAGCAATACTGAAGTATCGTGCAGACCGCTCTCGCATATGCCCGAGTGTGGCATCACGTCGATGCATCCGAACGTGTCCTTGGCAAACTCGCGGAGCGCATTGCGCTCGTGCTAATGGGCAAACATAAACCAATCTATGATCCAAGTGGTGAGCTGCGTTGAAATCTTATGCACGGAATCCATCTCAGCCACTACACAACAGTGGACTGTGGAGACTATGTCATCGTTACCAACTCCAAGAAGGTCAAAGTCAGCGGACGGAAGAATGAACAGCTACTATTCCGAAAACATACCATGTATCCCGGTGGTCTAAAGGAGACACCGTACAGGGATATGATGGAGAGGAATCCTGACCATGCGCGTCTTCAGTTTTTGTTCCTCACGTTCTCTACTTACCTGCCAACATAGATCATTCGCCAGGCCGTTTCTGGCATGTTACCTAAGAACAAGCTACGAGACCGCCGTTTGGAACGACTCAAGATTTTCCCTGGGCCACACATGGGCAAGGTTGGAGCCAACGTTCTTAAGAGTTGGGACGATGGAACTTTGCCACCTGACTATGACCCTCACAAAATCTCAACCTCCGAGACACTGAAGGAAAACTGGAGAGAGAAGTACCGTGCAGCAGCAGCTGGTTCGTCGTCAAACACTTAATTATCTATCTGCTCTTTTGTTACCGTTCGTCCTAATATAATCCATCTGCACAATACTGTAAACTTTCGTCAAGGTTCCCTCACCCTTAACTGTTCACTTCCATCCTCCTTCTCACCCTTAACTGTCACTTTCATCCTCCTTCTCACTCTCACAACCTGCTCCTTGGATCCCATCATATTCCTCGCCTTCTACATCGCTGTCTTCCTCGGCCGTCCTGGAATATGTCCGCTGCGGTAATCCGTCTTCATCTTGAGGATCCTCGATCGAACTGTCACCAGCCCCTCCCATTGAGCCCGCCTCATCATCGGAGGTCGATAAAGGTTTCGCAAGTTTGCTCCGGCCTTTTGAACCAACTAACTTTCTCACAAATTCTTGTGTGAGTATACCTAGAAAGAAGACGTCGGTGGTTGAAATAAGCGAAATCAAAGGAGAACCTACCTATGGCAACAAGAGCGCTACCATCCAACACTCTATACATGTCCCGATTGACCTCTTTTCGCCGTTCGTCCGTGTTGTTGTTGTCTACAACCTGATTAGTGTCACTTGCATCCGCGCCTTGACTGCTGTGGGTGTCCTCAAGCATGCTCTCGGACGAGCGTCCATGTTTGTGGAGCTTTCGTAGTTTTTTTGCCTCGCGGTATCGCTTTGCTGCGTTCACCAGCAGGCCACGCTCATCATAATACTTTGCTGCAAGATAATGTATATTTTTAAGCAAATCCTGACAAGGTAATAAATAAAACGTTGAAAATTCGTGGTGGTAAAACGTACTTGAGACGGCATTTCCAAGCCTTTACTTGACCCCTCGCTGGTTCGTGAGAGTGCTGAAATGTAGCTATCGTCCTGCATAAACTTTCTTTTCTTGGCAGGACGCATATTACTTTGTTTCTTTTTCCTCTTTCCTTTCCCTAACACGTCTTCTTCGTCCTCCTGTTCATCCTCTGGCCTGTCTTCCTGTTCCACTTCAATGTATTCGGCATCAACTGATGGCGCTTTCTTCTCACTCCTGGATTTTGGTACGGAGATAAAGCCCCCAGCATCATCTGCAACCCATCCTCGCGAATCCTGAATAGTACGTGGATACTTTCCGAGCTGATGATTCACTGGCGTTTGATGAACCCTATAGCCGTTGGGATGGACGCGAAGACCTGTAAGGTCATATACTGTTATCCTGCGAGAATCCGCTTCCATTGGAATATGATAGACAAGCGACTGCAGCAGGCTGGCCACTGAACATGTGCAAGAAGGTAGATGGAGAATCGGTTGCTGACGTAATGCGCCATTGTGAGCTTTCCAGCTAAGTCTGTACACACAGGACATCACTGATTTATTGGGAGCATTTGTTGAAAACTGTCAGGCCTTCTCTCAGTTTATTCTATCTTGAGAGCCTTTCTACTCATTCACCCATCATTCTCGAGTTATATTATCAGCACGACTTTCAGCGAACGACTATAGAAAAACATGCAGAGGGCAAGTAATGCCTCTGAGACTCTGAGACATCCGACCCCTTGAGTACAGAGCAATGTCGCGTCATCTGAAGTTGCTGCTCTACGACACCGGTAACCGAGCAAACCGTGCCCTGAATGCGGCATCCAAGAGCTGAAATATTCTTGGCCCGGTGCCTTGGAAAATCGAGGGGATTGCGGCTAAAGCTCGCATGAACATCTATCCCCGGTCACATACATTTTACATGACTAGGTAACAAATGTTGGCACCAAATGGAGCCGAGAGTGACGTTGAGCCTGACGGACTGAAATAAGTATGTACGTTAGAGCCACCCTACATGATATTCGAGGACAGACCCTATACGTACTGCTTCTAATCCGCCTGATTGGTCCAGTGACAGTATTCTATCCAAATCTATCCCTGTATTATTCTGGGCTGTTTGCATTGTATGTGATACGATCTCAGCGGAGGTTTTCCCATCCGTCACCACTGAGAGATGTGCCGCTACCTCATGAAAAGTCCCTGGATGGTACTAGACCCAGTATCTTTAGGGATATGCCAGTGATTTTACACGATTCAGTGGCGTTGGATACTGCAGGGCTGTAGGATAGCTCAAATCTTATTACCCCGTTCTCTCAGTCCTGCACGTTGGCTGCCATGATTTACTACACATGGCATAGGGCTGGGTGAGGTCGAACGTGGAATAGGCTTTACGGCCAATCGCTTGCAAGGATTGGCGTATCTATAAATGGCATTAGATAAGATTGATGATCGATTGGTTTGTAAGTCATTTTTGCAAGATCAGTTGCGCAATGGTCCCTGCAATGGGTCATTTCTTCCCAAACTCACCATGGACGGGGCTACATTGCTGCTGATAGAAAAATCCCTTATCCGCGGCACCTGGAGCGGCGATATAACCGTTTCCGACTCTCCTGTTATCCAGATCGCGAAGAAAGTCATTTTTGGAGAACTCCGCGATGCCCTTACTTCACCGCAGGCACGCAAGCTAATCTGTGCTCACAGTGACAACTTCGATCGTCCCTTTGATCAAATATTCAACTTCTCCGTGTCTTCCGACGGTGACCTCGCAGAACAGGAACTACTGCGGCTCTCACTCGCTATCGCATTCCTTCACGCCTTTATCCAGGCTAACTGGACTGGGCCGGACCTGGACTTCAAAACCCTCGAAGTCATAGTCGTTGACAAATCAGAATCCTATGCTTCTTTGTCAGAGGATTTCATACGAAACAAGGCCGTTGCAGAATTGGCCTACGGAGGCGAACCTGCTTACCATCTTGCTGCCGTGCCTGTCTTCTTGAGACTGTCACAACTTCTTTTAACCCTTCCGTATCAGCACCTACAGACCGCTCAATGGTGGCGATTACGGACTGCCCTCGTGCACCAACAAGTCCTGGATGAGCCTACTGCAGACTCAGATCTGCTTTCGGCTTCTCTGGAACCTTTGGAGTCCATTGTTTCTTCCGAGCCGGATTTGTTAGGTCAACTCTATCTGGAACGTGGGCGGCTATACCATATACATTCTCAGGACAAGTTAGCGGCGGAATACTTCGTCAAAGCTGCACGCGCCACAGGCCTGTCATATGAATTGACAGGAGCGTTGGGAAAGCGGACCAAGTTCCAGCAGACGGAACTCAGTCAGCTTGTGCTACTCGCCGAGAGCCAGCTGAACGATGACACGGTCGCCACACCCCAATCTACCGATTCTTCAACCCCAAATCCCAGACCCTCCGAGAATCCACAACGGACCACTTCTTCCACTCTTCCAGAATCCCTTCCTCTAAATGATGACACCCTCCTCGAACAAACGGAATTCACGTCTTCTCATCCAGCTTCGGCCGGTTTTCGTCTCAATCACATCAATCCCCAAAACCAACCACCGCTTCACCCCATTGACCAATGCATCTTCCTTTCCTTGTGCCTCAACGTTAAAAATACCTCACCGTCCCACGGGCTCACGAGTGAACAAATGTTCCCTTACATAGCCCGTGTCATTTCTCATCCACGTAATTGGTCGGTTCATACAATGGCCCTGCTCCTCAGATCTCGTCTGGAATCATCACGTACACGCACCATTGAGCGCTCGACGCTCCAGCTGCAGGCATTAATAGATCAAATGCCCACCTCAGATTCCGCATTATCAGAACGACTCCGTTACTTCCATTCAATCCCATTGCCGAGCAAATGGGAGTTGGAGAAGGAGCTTGCCACTAGGTTTATGGACTTGGGCGTCGTCAAATCGGCTCTTGAGATCTTTGAGCGTCTCGAGATGTGGGAAGAGGTCGTCAAATGTTGGGGATCAATGGAACGTCCGGATAAAGGCATTGCCATCATCCGTGATCTATTGGAGGGCCGAAAGTCAGAGGCCGATGTCGTACTCTCGCGTGGGAAGGTCACTTCCGAGGCAAAGAGACACATTCAGGATACTTCCCGAGAGGCAAAGTTATGGTGCCTCCTCGGCGATCTTGAGACAGAGAAGGCCGTCGAACATTACGAGCGTGCGTGGTTAGTTTCTAATGAATCATCGGGCCGAGCCATGCGTTCGCTGGGAGGCTATTACTTCGCGCGAGGCAAGTATCTCGAAGCTACCACCTGCCTGAGAAGAGCCGTTAGGATTAATCCACTGTTGGCACGTTCGTGGTTCGTTTTGGGATGTGCATGTATGAGGATGGAGGATTGGGAAGGTGCCAGAGACGCATTCAGCCGCTGTGTGGCAATCGACGAAGAAGATGGAGAGAGTTGGAGCAACCTTGCAAGCATGTACCTCCGCTTGGGTACAAACCCTAAGCGAGATGGCGAACAAAACGATAAGGTGAGGCTTCCCATATTCTGGTTCCATCAGCGGCGAACTCAGTCAATTAACTGTTCTCTCATTTCCTCTCCACCTCCGTCAATGATTTAGGATGATGGATCTTTAACATACAGTGGCGAATCAGCCAAGTCGATATCATTCACCAATAAGATGCTGGCGTTCCGTGCATTGAAACAAGGGTTACGATACAGCTACGATAACTGGCGCATGTGGTACAACTACATGATCGTTTCAATGGATGTGGGTGAGCTAAACGAAGCTTGCCGTGCACTTGGTCGGGTGGTGGAAGAGACTTCAGGACAGGTGGGCGCCAAGAGCGTAGATGAAGACGTTTTGGATAGGCTTGTGAATGCCGTTACGAAGGCTTCTAGAGAAGAAGAGAATGATGCGGATTCCGACATTCCCCCAAATCCCAATGAAGGCCGTTGGTTATTCAAGAACGTCAACAACCTGTTCGAGCGTATACTCTTACCTCGCGTATCGTCCCCCCGGGTCTTTCGCGCCTACGCTCGCCTCTTGACGTGGCAAAATAAGTGGGAAGAAGCCATCAAGGCGTATCTGGATGCCTATCGGAATGGCGTTGCAGGAACAATGGAAAAGGGTGAAACTGATGTCGAGCGTTGGCGGGAAGCGGTGAAAGAGGTGCAGGAAATTGTGGACCTGTTGAGAAACTTTGGACCGCGTGTGGAGGGCTACAGGTGGAGGTTACAAGCTCGTAGTATCGTGCGGACATTTGTCGGTCGCACTAAGGATTTTGAAGACGAGCCTGAATGGGAACGTTTGAGGGAGCTGCAGGACGAGTTGCGTAAAGATGAATATGAGTAGGGAAAAGAATCGACATCCGATGACCTTGATGAATCTAGGCATTTCGAGAGACGGAGGCACCACGTAAAGTACTCATGATACATGTGTCGTGTCGGCAGATCAGACCTCTGAGAACCCGTGATGGCAATTCGTCCGGCTGCCGCGGTGATAATGTCGAGGCGCCCTAAATATGTATAAAACTTCGAAAATAGACGGCGCAATCGGATTCGAGATTATGGCAATCATAAGGGGGCAATTGTAAGCGATCTCGAACCATGTATTCAGAGTACATTCAGACAGTGTTATACATGTGGGCTATGAATCGTCAAGAAATACAATCCTGAAACAGCAGGGGGACGACATGCATAGAAGAACGGGGAGCACGTATGTCCAAAAGCAGATACAGACGTGACAATCGACAACAGCGGCAGCTATCTTCACTCCCAGCCCAAGTCAAGCGCCATCTTGTTCAAGACTAAGCTGGTCATTATCTCGGTTGCCAGGGGGAGAGCAGCCGACTTCAATGTAATTTTACCATGATATTCCGCATCATGGTGACTGATTTCATAAATAGCAATCGTGGCCCAACCATCCACACACTGGTGGCGTTTTCACTCAAGTTGTCATATAACAAGCGGTAGGGACGACGCACCTCCATTTTGGTTGCCGATATCTTCCATTTGTATTCCTTGCCCGACTGAGTAGTGAAATAGCGAGAGCTGTTAAGGAGCGCACGAGTAAGACAATGAGGGTCGCGACCGCAGTACGGTTTGGTATGCGAAGTTAGCACTTACGAGCTGCCCTCCCGCTTCTGCTTGCGGAACTTCTCTACCATACCATGGTTTGTCTGGTTATTTCCATAGCAGACATACCCAGGACTATTCGCAGGACCTAGGAAGAACCAAGATTTCTCTGGTCCAAGGATAGATGGATGGAGTTGAGCCCATTTGGGCTCGCGGTGTAGTTTGATGACGAGGTTGGGGGAATTATTAGCCTGTGAGTCAGCAAATCGCCTTGAGAACATAACTGGATGTGGCAAGTTGTTTTCACACATACCTCGGTTCTGTGCGGTGGTGACGGGTGTTGAGTAAGGCGGGACCCGGTCACGACAGACAAGTACACTCACACAGAGAACGCGAGGTTGTTGGCCTCATCCGTCCAGCGATGATGGAACATGTTATCACCGTACTGGTAAAGGACGATGGGGGCAGGGGCCATTCTTGCGATGATACGGCTGAAGTTGGAAGCAAATGAGATGGGGGCTGCGTTGAGCGAGCAACTGCTAAGTGGGGTCGGAAGAGAAAGTATATCGACAGCAGGTTCTTTTAAGCCAACGCGATACGGCCTGGAGCGAGATCGACCCTCTCAAGGATTGAATGTAACTTGTAAGGTCAAGGTCAAAAAAGAAAACGCCAAGGAAGGCAAAACACGATTATGTATGTGATCTAAGCGAGATCCCGGATCCATCAAAAATCTCCAACAGCATCGACATACCCATCTGGAATCTGTAAACAACATCACACACGAGAAACCTTCACCTCTGTCCGTCCAGGGGCCACACGGCCCACGGACCTGTCAAACCAGTTTATGGAGGCCCGGGAACAGGATCGTTCACAGCCACCTCGCCACGTGTAGTGTCAAAGCTAGCAGCATGGCTATCGCGTGCTCGCTCCACGTGGCATGACAGCCGGTGATCTCAAGAATCCAATCTCAAATCTCTCGCATGCGTGTGGGGTTAGGGGTTCCAAGGGTCGGCCGCTCTTTCCTCTATCTTTTCACATCTTTCGTATTCCCCAGCTGCCCAAAAGCGACCTGGGGCTTGCCTTTGGGGGCGTGCGATGACGTTTCCAGACTTATAGCCACATAGTGGATCTGCCTCCTAGTCAGCCGCCACTTGGAAACGAAACTTAGAGAACGTTCTAACGCATGCGTCCGATAAAATGAATTCAAGGTTCAACAATGAACGCCAATATCCCACAAATATTCCGTACGTTGCATGGGATTACTCCATTGTTTACGGAGCACCCGCTAGATTAATGAGAATAAAGGAAGCTTCCTGCGCCATGCGTCCAGTTTTCTCTTGCCACTCTTCATCCTCATCGAGGATATAGCCATTATCGAACTTAGTTGCATCTGACGTCCAATCAAAGAGACGTCCATCAACGGCACTCTCTTGGGATCTCCGCTTTCTCTACCAGTCTGTGTCCGTACCCCAGTCAGGTGCTGATAGCCAAACGGCAATAAGCATATTATGGCAGGACTGCGTCCGAAGATATCGACACCATGCGCCGGAATAGGAAATCAATCGTGTCCGTTCTCCGAAGTCGGGGCGTGAGGCTCTCTCTCAGAAGGATGAATGGAGTGAACACCGGTCTAAGTCTGTTGAGATCCACGCCAGAACTTCAGGGTGGGTGGTCACCAGCGCCTCAGAAGGAAAAACCCTACTTCGCTTTCTGCTACTGGGCCCACTGCTAAAATTGCGTTCACATCAGGGAACATACATTGTAATCGATAAATTCCGATCGATTCTGATACATCGTCCAGGAATCCGGATTAAATATGATCATCCCACTACAGTCGCCTCGGTCTTAACCCATACCTGTGATGACCCATATTCTGTAATAACCCATGTGACGAAGTTCGTTTGTAAGCAAAAACCCATAGATACCCCATAACCCATGGCGATTTCGGCTCGAAACCCCAAAGCGCCCACTGCCATAAATAGTATTATAGTGCGTTAGGATAGTAACATTCGGGCGTTTCGTCATCGTAACCTGGGAACCGGGAGGAAACTCAGAAGTTGAACCGTCATTTGGTAAAGATTTCACATCTATTATGCCCCCCTACTAAATCTAGTCCTACACTCATTCAAATTCTTGAGAAGGGCTACTCAGTGCCCGAGCGAGAAATACTTCCACAACCCTGACCATGAGCAAAGGGGAATTGATCATGGAACAAGAAGAAATTTTCAACCCAGTGATGGAATCACGCAAGATGCAGGAGATCAACGATATCAATGGGAGAGGGCCCACATTGGAGCATGACTCAGCTATTGAACCCCGTTGTCGCAAAGATCTTTTGCAGGCTTCCACTCTCGTGAGTAATTACCCTCGCAACAATATCCGATCCATTCCCTCGCAAGCTGGAACAATTATTGCTTGCTTTTTTAACCGTGAACTTCACTTAGAGAGACAGCTAACTAGAAAAGACACGGATTAATGAGTATTTCATTAAATCTGGGGACTGAAACGTTCGGGACTACTCGTTTTCAATGTTGTAATGGTTAAATAAATTTAATCAGAATTTTAATCGATTTTCTAATACCATTTTTTTCGCATCTCTCTCATAACCCATACTCTGTCATAACCCATAGTTCAGACCTTCCACAAACTCCTATGGGTTAAGACAGAGGTGACTGTAGTTTACTTACGTCGCAAAACATAAGAATTGATGCCGTATGCCTCTAGAGCTCTACGTCGGTGTAATTGCCGATACAATTTATATATCTCACTCAACTAAATGGAGACCTTTGCAGCTTACCGCCAATCTCAACTTCTCAATTGAGCGACGGCGCTTGGTGCTTATTGATAGCCGTGGGCTTACGCTACATGTTCTGATGATGGGTAACAGCTAAATGCACACGACAATCTCCAGTTCTCGTACTCCCACTACCAGCAGTCTAATTTAGCTCATCTCCGGACATTGAAGGTCGACCGCCGAGAACGATCGCTGTAATTCACGTTTCGGTTCAGAACTCGTCATATAAACTTGATCCCAATCCTTGTTAGGTTCTTTCCTCGAAGGTTTTTGGCAATTCAGCTGGAGCCTATGAAATAATATCTCGAGCCTTTCGAATGTGCCCCATAAGCACGAGTTACAATCGCTCCCAAGCCACATGGGAACCGCACTAGAAAAAATACCACAATTGGATTTGGGCTCCATGATGGACCCCGCCCTGCAAGTTCATTAGCCTAAACGGACGGCCTGCTTTACACGCTGCAAAGGGCAGAACAGATATCATCGCCGTCTTTCGAGACACCTGAATAGCACACTCAGTAAATTCAACCCCGACGACAGGAACTTTTACGAATCCTGGTCCACGGCCAACAGCTTGGACACAAGGAGGGTCTCCGCTAGATTATGGCAGCAGCATGTTTAATTCTACCGGTACAGGGCCAAGGCAACAGTCTACGGCTTTATGCGCTAAGTCAGCAAGTACATTATCTCAGGGGCAGAGAACAGGAAGGGGTCGATAGAGCACACCTCGTCGGAGAGAATGTGAAGTGAAACAACATACTTAATCGATGTACATGTCAGAGGTGCAGGGATATATGAATGTCGGCGTCCGATGACTCTGCACCATCGTCGTCGGTATGAAGGGGTCCCTGCGCCATTATCTACACTCGCGCCCTAAACCTTCATACGAAGACGTGCAAAAGCGTGGAAGCAGGATGTCACCGCTAAGGCCTGTTCTGGGTTAGACTTGATCCCAGATGTGATTTATGTCCACAGAAACATGGATATTGTACTGACTGGGTCCCAACGCCGCATGTTCCGGCCCTTTACTTTCCTAATGTTCTCTATGCAAATCGCGAGGTCACATTGCGAGGTCACGAAGAGACATAGCTGAAAAGGTCAAAACGGGGACGAGCTTCAGCCGTGCAAACACCGCCCCTGCAGGGTGGTGGGCGGCAGAAAACATTTCCGCTCGTCATAGATGACATAAGGATCTCGCTAAGCCAGCGTTCCGACATTCAGCTGAGTTTCGGACGACTCGAGCGCGTACAATAAAGGAAGCTCGACCAGACCAGAGTAGGCGCATACAATAAAGATGGTTTCGAGATATGACTGATGCTCTCGTCATATACATTGACCTGTCTATCAAATAGGTACTTGCGATCTGAATACGTCAAACATCAAATCACCCCCAATCATGAGGTCATACACATCCGAATCCTGGTGGGTGCTGCGAAGCCGAAAACGCTTAAAACACGCGGCGATCGATGGATTGTTCAAGGAACAAGCGAGAACATCGACCGTATCAAAAGTATATACGTGGATATGTTTAGATCCCTGACAACAACCATGGTGCCTTTGTCAATTGCTCGTTCTCCATAACCAATCCACAAAGCATGATATACACCAGTAGCAAGCACTACACGCTCACCGACAAATACACTGAATACTCAACGCGAAGGAATCTTTGTGGCGTACCAAAACAACGTCTCCTCAAACCTGAGCGAGGTGAGAAAAATAGAACAAAGCCTTAGAAACAAAGGACCCTCTCCAGAGAGACTCCCACACCTACACCGGTACCATGGCTCGCCACCCCCGGTGATAAATTATCTAGGTTAATCAGTTCCGAGAACATCTTCATACCACCGTTGGACATTATGAGTCCCCGATGAGAACCCAGCCTACCCATTCACTGGTATCCTTCAAGTAACCACCCGGCCGTTTCCTTGTCTCCAACATTCTGGCTTTTAGTTAACTCCTACCCGACCCCGCGTCTCTCGTCTTTTCATCCCCACAGAGCCAAGCTCATCTTCGCCCAATGTTATGGGTCTTGGGTTTTGATTATGATCATGAACGCGAGCCCTTTCTTTCTGCTTCCATTTTTACACGGGTCGATGGGTAGTTGCCACAGGGCGGTCTTCCCCAACCCTTCATTGAGAGCTTCATGGACGGACGGCGCCGTGATTCGGTTCGGCCTTCTCTTTTCTTTTTGGTTCTTCGATCACTCTATGTACGCTCGGTCACGACCAAGCCATTTGAGTCGAGTTTCACCAATCCCGTCCTGCTCGTTTCCGCGCACGTACACAGACGTGGTTCTTCACATATCTTGCATACACAGACGTGGTTCTTGGAATAACTTGCATACACAGACGTGGTTCTTGGAATAACTTGCATACACAGATGTGGTTCTTCGAATATCTCGCATACACAGAGCTAGGTTTCAAGCCACAAAGACGACCCTTTGGATTGGTTCTTCTACCCTAGCAACCGATTTTTTTTGCACCCAGAGCGGATCCCCGCATTTGGGCTTCGCCAACTCTTTTTAACTAGCTCTTCTTTACCGCTTATGAACGGACCCAATATATCATTTGGTTCTAAATTATTTATTTTTAGTTCTTCTCGACCACTGGAATAGCATCCCAGTAAGTAGTAGACACTAGTAAGCCCTTTTCGTCGACTGGTTCGTCCGTGGAGATGTCCAGAGGACCGACGGCTGCAAACTATACTCGAGAAAAAAGATCCCTCCCTTCCTTCTTCCATACCCATTCCACGTCCGCTATCTCTCGTCTCACCTACTCTCCAATTTTTGCACTCACGTGTTCGTGAACTCGATCATAATCCAGAGCGAAAAGACTCATCCGCTACTCCTTCCAGGATCTCTATGAACTCCTAGTATCTTAAAGAACCCTCTTTTACGACTGCTGACCATTCCCGACTTCAACAGCTTCTCTCACGACCCTCGCCAACTCTCCCCATCTCTTCTTCCCAGCTTCAATACACGCATTCAGGACGTCATCCGCCGAGTTCTGTCCATTGACGACGCCAAGTCCTTGTTGGACAATACTAATCAATTCCGGCTCCGAAACAGCGTTTTCGCCTGTGATGATAGAGATCGTACTGTCCAGCAGAGGTTCTTCGAACGCTGTTGGATCTGCTAGTACGTGTGTTCTATTTCGCCGCCCATAGAGCAATAATTAAGTTATGAGCTCTTCGTATGTATGAGAAGAATAAGAATAGTTTCACGTACGAGTCGAAGACCCCGAAAGAAGTAGATAGCGGTAATCCGTTAAGTGTGAGATGTGATTTGGGGTGGTGGAAGCATATCGTCTGGTTCGTATCTTCGTCGTACACCGCTTTTGGTAAGCTCGCTGTTTGGGAGTGATATTAGAGGTAAGGAAAGTGAGTGGTTTGTTGGGTGTGCTTACTGTTCATTAGGGCGGCGACCATTGCGATTAGCGTAGCGTCGAACACGTTTCCGTCGTAGTTGATGCAGGTTGCATCTACGTATAGCGTCCATACCGCCTTTCCAGGATGTATCATAAGAGACTGTGGCTTGACGAAAGTTGACCTGTGAGATGCATAGGATGAAGGCACAGAAATAAAAGTTAGTTATGAAAGAGTTGGAGGTAAGGGGTAAAGACTTACAAAGTCAGTGTCTCGAACAATCGTTCTGACAGAACCTGTGCCTCATCTGAAGGTGGACCAGGCTTGAATTTGGGGTGACACATCGCTGGAAGGTCGACATTCGGTACTATACAAGGAAGGAACCTTAGGAAATGAACAGATGGGTTGAGCGGACAATGATGGACTTACCGAGAAACCCTTCGTCAGGTCTCTCCAAGTCTGGCTCAGCGATTTCGGCTTTAACACCACATACAATCGTTGTTCCTCCCATCCGAACGAGGGCAGAACCGTCTGCAGTATTTATCGAGCCTGGGTATTAGGGAAAAGGAGTCGGTTAGGCCAAGATCGAATCGGATGCGGCGAACTTTTAGGTATAACATTCCGCACGAGGACGCAAAGGTGAGGGGCAGGCCGTATTTACGTCTGCGGTAACATGAATGACAAAAAAAACGACATACCAACATTAATCGAAATGTCTCTCCAAATTTCGTTTTCTTCTTTACCAACAGTCCCAAGCGCACGTCCATCAGGCCGCACATCCTCCGCGAGAAACCGTTCGAGATACACGCGCGGATGTAGACGCTGAAAGATCGCTGCCTTGAGCGAGTCCGACGAATTGTCCTGGGAAGGATTCTGTATTTGTGCTTGTGTTTGTGCCGTGGGTGCTACAGACATGGATGCGGTCGACGTAGCCATTCCGGATGGATTACGAGTTGTGAATGAATAATAAGTTTTCTTTGGTGCGAGTTGTGTGATGAATAATGCAATGTAGAGTTCCAAATTCTGAAGTGTGTTCGCGTGACCCCAGAGTGCTTTCGCGGGACCGTATTCTCGGATAATCCAAACGTGGGGTAAGAGAGAAAGCGGACCAAGAACGAGATCAGCACACAAATCGGCCGGAGTGATAAGAGCCGAAATGGCTTGCTCAATCAATTATCAGACCTCAATCTTGTAGAAAAGCTCATAACCTTCTAATCAATTATCACATTGTAGTACACATCAATTCACTCAATGGTATCCCGCCACCGGATTCCAGATTCCATAGCTTCTTTTCTTGTCTCGTGAAATCCTACCATCACACTGGATATCATCCGGTCGAACCGCTCTCGCACAAATCTATTTCCCTATGGCAAATTTCCCCCTGGGTTGAACATCTACCACGCCGCGCGACCAACTGGGAATAGTTGCTATTGGTATCACACAAAGATTTTTACTAGATTAGGTCCGATAATCTGTGCCGCAGTGGATTATTGGTGCCGTCGGTTCTAGACTGCACGGGTGCAGTCTTGTGTAGTGTGTGGACTTTTGTGGAGAATGGAATAGGGAAGTCTGCGATGGGTTTGATTGGGTAGTTTCGGGTATGGAGGCGTCAAGGGTGTAAGGGACGTAGGACCGAGTGGGTCCTGTAGTCAAGCCTACATGACGAAATGCTCCCAGCTCCGTTAATGGCTAATAGCCAGTAGATAACGGGTCACGAAATCGTCCAGTCATAAAGCAACTAATAGTGTCCCATTGATGCCTGGAGACTGTGAGGTTCGTTCCCAGACCTGAGAAGTACATAGAGACGGATAGCGATGTTTGTCAAGCATTCGGCAACGGATTTGACGATCGCCGGCAAGCGGATGAGGATATGAGAGTACGTGTGTATGGGTTGTGTACATAGGGTAGGTCGCGCGCGGGGACAGAAAATACGGAGGAATTAGGGTATATCTGGCATGTGCTACTGAAGGGAGGTATACCATATAACTAATATATTTTCTCCGTTTAGCCATGAAAACAAAGGCATCCGATAGCGGGGTCACTCACAAAAAATTATTTACTCTAGTCGTAAACTGCAAACTTGATCAGAAACTAACTTACGGGGAGCGTAATCCGGATATCGCTTACCATGTACAATGCCTACACCCACATAAGTCAGTTCAAGAATTTGTGAACCAAGACAACTTGACGACTCACCATAGAACAGTGTCCAAAGAAGTATAAACCCGAACAGGGTATCCTGGGTAGGTTTGACGAGCTCCCACCACCCGTCGGAAAGGTACTTTCCGGGATGACCGCCACACCTACAACACAGAAGAAAGAAAAGAAAGCCTGTTACACCATGGACAAAGGATGGCGAGCATACCGGAAGGTGGAGATGCATAGGGCGGAGAATAGGAGTGACACAGCAAAGAGCAAAAACCCGGAAAAATTCGTTAGACCCAGTATTCCTGCTGCAGCTCCAGAGAAACACGCGCAGAGAAAGTGTACAGAGCTTAGAACGCCGACATTGTGGGCAATAGCGGCTGGGTTAATAGCATTGTTGGCATTGGTGTTGGTCGCCATTGGGAAAGGGGATCGTAAACGCGCATACGTCAGGTGACAGGCAAGATAATCATTGATCACGTGTAAAGATAAGAGTGGGCTGTAAATGGAGTGGATAATCGGATTTTCTAATAATTTATTCCCTTTGCAATGAGTAGTGGAAACAGGATCTCGCCGTCGCCCTCAAAACTCCATTACCCTCGCTCAATGGCCACAGATTCTACACAGTCCCAGTCCTCCGCAGAAGCCATCCCAAACGACGACAAAAAGATCAATGTCGCTGTCCTGGGTGCAACCGGTACCGTCGGCCAACGCTTCATCGTCCTCCTGTCAGCCCATCCATGGTTCAAAATCCACGCCCTAGGCGCATCTCCCCGTTCAGCTGGAAAACCCTACCACCGCGCCGTCACCTGGAAACAAACAACCCCTATCCCATCCTCAATCAAGGAACTCGTCGTCCGCGAATGTAAACCCTCCGAACCAGGCTTCGCAGAATGCAAGATCGTCTTCTCAGGACTTGACGCAGACGTCGCCGGGGAAATCGGTACGCCTCCCCACTCCCCAAACCCCCACATCCATCTCCTAATCCCCCATTCCCCATCCCCATTCCATTTCCAGAGGCCGCATTCCGCGCTGCAGAAATCGCCGTCTTCTCCAACGCCAAGAACTACCGCAGAGACCCCCACGTCCCACTCATAGTACCCCTCGTCAACCCTTCCCACCTCTCCATCATCCCCCAACAACAATCCCTCCACTCCCCACCCCTCAAAAAAGGTTTCATCGTCACCAACGCCAACTGCTCAACAACAGGCTACGTCATCCCCCTCGCCGCACTCGAAAAAGCCTTTGGCCCCATCGAAGCTCTCATCGTCACCACCATGCAAGCCATCTCCGGTGCCGGATACCCAGGCATCCCATCCCTCGATATCCTCGACAACGTCATCCCCTACATCTCAGGCGAAGAAGAAAAAATGGAATGGGAAACCCTCAAAATCCTAGGTGGGATATCTGAAAACGATGAGGGCCTCAAGAGCTTTGACATGCATGCCCGACATCCACTTCGCGTTTCCGCTTCGTGTAATCGTGTCCCGGTTATCGATGGACATACTGAATGTGTTTCGGTGAGGTTTGCGAGGAGACCTCCGCCCAGTCCTCAACAGGTTCGCGAAGCTCTTGCGGCGTATACCCCTGACGCGCAGACCCTTGGATGTCCTAGTGCGCCGAGACATACGATTACGGTTCATGAGGAGCCTGATCGACCACAACCGAGATTGGATCGGTATTATCAGGATGGTGCTGGTGTTTCTGTGGGCCGAGTTCGCCAGTGCCAGGTCCTTGATATCAAGTTTGTCGTCCTCGCCAACAATGTTTCCATCGGCGCTGCTACGAGCAGTATCATCAATGCCGAGTTGGCAGTTATCAAGGGTGTTATCCAAACATGACTATGATGGCAATGGTACTCGCGATTTCCTCTCTCGTTCCTTGATACGATACGATACATACACACTCCACTTGGCTCCAGGCGTATTTCCCACCTATTTTGTTTGATTCTACTATATATCACCCGTTTGTTAGATCTAAATTCTCACCATAAATGAAATCATTTCCCAAATACCAACATTCAATGACAGGAACTGTCGTCCTAAATTACCGAGAACATACACTACACTACAAATACAAGCCAAGTCGTTCCACTCTAACAAACCCTCACGCCTGTGACCGACCACGGTGCGCAACGAAGCCTCTCAACATCGCCTTCATACTCCCACTCACACCCTCAGGCAACCACTCCCCATTATTCACGCACAAAATCTTCATCCGCGGATGATACTTCAAATCCGGCAACAACTTGGGCGTAATCAAGAAATACTGCGAGCTCTCTTCCTTGCACGTCACATCCACCATTGAATTATGAACCATCCGCTCTGCGCGTTTATCCATTCCCTGGTTGATCTCGTCAACCAGGGAAAACGGTGTATGCGCAAGGGTTGTAAGAGACATGAGATAGAGAATCGTCGTGAGCGAACGTTCCTGGTGTGTAGGTTCTTGTTATGATTTCCAATGTGAAGAAGAAAGAGGTAGACAGACATACACCACCCGATTGTCTTTGCCCAGTCAACAGTTGCAACTTTTCATTATCCCTGAACTTGACCTTGATGTCTACTCTCCATTGCGCAAAGTCAGGATCGGGCATAAGCTCGACGTCACCTGCGCATCCGATTCTGTCAAACGCGTTAGAAAACTTGGTTCGGATCTCATTTATCAGTGCGCGTAAAGCGGGTTCCCATTGGTTCTACAAACAGCATCAGAGACATGAGGATATAACGAACCAAGAGAGCTGCGTACCCTCGTGCGTTGAATCTTGTTCTCCGTTTCTTCAATCTTCTGTTGCCTCTGCTCCATCGCCGCCGTCAACGACTCAACCTACACCGCCAACCTTAAATCAGCCAACCACACCAAAAAAAAAAAAAAACGCGGCTCACCAAATTCTTCTTCTCCTCATAACTCCTCACAACGCCCTCATCCCTATTATTATTATACTCCAACTGCTCCTGCACCGTCCGATGCGCAACTTCAAGTTCTTCCAAACTCCTCAAATCACCCTCACGCACATCTTCATCCGGACGCGGTCTCTCAATCCCTTGCCTCCGCAACTCTTCCACATCCCCACCAACCTCCTCAAGCGCATCTTCATACGCCGCCAGCTGATTAAAATATTCCCGGCGGACACTGATAATCCGATCAGATTCTTCTCTGGCTTCTTCCGGACGTTCTTCGAGCGCGGCTTCAACTCGTTCGAGGAGTTCGGCCGATCTAGCTTTGACTTGTTTGTATTGGGCATCCACTAGATCGATACAGTGAGAATGGTAACAAGAGATGGCTTGCTTGTCGGCAAGGGCAGAGACGTACCTGCAGAGTACTCCGCATACGCATTTTTGAACTTGAGATCCTTCTGTTTAACCAACTCGTCCAAAGCATCGACATTCGCTACGGTCTGCAACAACTCTAGCTTGAGCAGCGTGAGTTCCTGCTGTTCCGTTACGAAACCTTTCCCCGCTATAGCACCTTTCATTACATCCTACCCATTTATCCATCAATTATGGTCTAAAAATGTAAAGAAGGGTGATAACGCACGGTGATCTCCTTAATCTTATCCACCCTCGCAAAATTCTTCCGCACCAACTCCCTTGTCAGCTTCTTCTTTTGCTGTTCTTCGCTTGGCCGGTTCTTCAGCGCTGTGAGCCGACTCCTCAGTCGCCCTGTACACCAAAATCAGCTGCTATTTCCCATCCCATCCCTTGAAGAAAGAGACATCAGACGAACGTTGTTTGGCCTCAAGCTGCGTCCTATTCTTCTGCACAGCCCTAATCTGCTCCCGTTTCCTCTTAATCTCATTCATCCGCTCCTCAATCTTCGCATCCTCAGCCTTCATATCCGCTTGCCGTTTATCCAGCACCTTTCTCTCCTCATCAAACAACGCCAATTGTTCTTGGCACGCGCGCACAGTTTCCTCCGCTTGCCTGCGTATCTCAGGATCCACTGAACAAAACCATCATCAGCTTTACGCGAGGATGGAAGGATGACAGTAGATGTAAACATACCAGTCTGAACATTCAAGTTCCTCGCCTTTTGGATATCCCGTGTTACGTTGTTCAAAGCTCTCGAACCATACTTCGAGCGCTGAACCATGTTCAACACGTTCCCACAGACAAACGTTGCACCACCTCCAGTCTCCGGGCGTCCGACCGCTTCCATGGCACGTCCAACATCGACAGCCCTCGGATTCAGCGCAATAGCCTAGAACATCCCATCAGCCCAAGCGAAAACGGAATGGGATGGGATGGCAACAACGTACGTTACGATGAAAATTGCACTCCTTCGCCAGGAACCACTTCATCCCCTCAGGACAATCGACATAATCCAAAGCGTATCCATCAAATCCAAGAGTGGCCAACTGTTCTCAAGCAAACATCAATCAGCCAGCCAGCAAGAGCAAGGTGAATAGGGAACAAGCCGGACGAACCTCTTCGCGCGACATAGGTGCAGGCGCCAGCTGTTGTTCATTATACTCTCGAAACCACGTCACGATCCTCGCCCTCCTCCCCAAACCAGCGGTATCATTGATATGGTGATTCAGCGTGTTGACATCTTCTTTACATTGCGCTACAAAAGTCTAACGACCCCAACGCCAAATTCAGTGATCCGAAAAAATGAAAGGGATCCAGCGAGGCGAGCGGGACGTACCCTCAGTTGTGCAGAGTTCATCAAAGCCTCCACAGCATCCTGATACTTCTGATTCGGGACGGTCATACACATATACGGCGGCTCGATCACCTCCATTTTGAACAGGTGTTTGTGTTGCCTCAACCACAGAATCGCATCATGTGTGTCCCGATGCCACTTTGATATATGCTGCAATTTGATTGTATCGATGTTATTGAAGCTCTCGATCCTATATCGGACCGAAGGAGAGGTAAGGGTGAGATTTAGAAATATATGTACACATCGCGTACCTCTTCTCCGCGGTCTCCAACTCCACAGCTGCTTTAGCTCGTTTGTCAATATGAGTTCTAAACTCGTGTCTGAGATCATTGTGCCGTTGATCGAGGTTAAATTTATCGCCTTGCGCCTGGTCCTGCAACGAATGACATCAAGTCAGCAATCCAGCCCGCTTCTCCGCAAGATACAGTGAAGCGCATTTCACACCGCACCTCTAGCGCCTTCAAAACTGCAGGGTCTTCAGTCTTTGGTGGCGGTTTCTCCAACTCTTTCTTGACGGCTTCGATCTCAGATTCGAGTTTTTTCATATCTTGCACTTTGTTCGCTTCGTTACGTTTGAGTTCTTCGATTTGTTGGTAGGTCTTGTCGATCTCTTCTTCCTATGATGGCATGATCGGAACCAAGAAAAAATAATATGAGTGATGCAGCAATAAAGGATAAGGGGTAGAGTACGACGTACGAGTTCTTCCAATTTACCATACACATCGTTAAACTTCTTTATGCGTTTTCCTTGTGCATCATGACCCGCTTTAACCCGCGCTTCAAGGACCTTGGCGTGGTCTTGCATCTCCCTAATGAAATTAACATATATAAATTTCAAGAATAAGTAGGGCCATACACACTTTAGACGAGCGCGGACGGGTTGATTCTTCGCCTGCAACTTCTTGACCTTTCCGTTAAGAAGTCGATGTTGCTTCTTGAGACGCGAGTATTCTAGGTGGCTGACCCGATATCTTTCAACGTCAATAACGCATTTCAATACAGCTTCCTACGCGGATGAGAGCTCGTTCAATTCAATGCCAACACAGAGAAGACAGCGAGGGAAACCTACCTGTTTCTCGAGATCCTTCCGTTCATTGAACAGCCTGACTGTATGCTCCATCATATCCACGCGCTGTTGAGCTTGAGCTCTACTAGCCTCGTCGGCAGATTGTTTCTGTAATGACGTT
Source organism: Podaxis carcinomalis (assembly GCA_018524395.1). Lineage (NCBI taxonomy): Eukaryota > Fungi > Basidiomycota > Agaricomycetes > Agaricales > Agaricaceae > Podaxis > Podaxis carcinomalis. The sequence goes on along the minus strand of JAEUWJ010000571.1, from coordinate 34,293 downwards.
AGCTGGGTGCATGGAAAACAAGATGATTATCACCTGTTTGAGCTCACGGAGATCGTTGCCAGCTTTGATGAGCTGTGAATGCCACTGGGTCAAGCGGTTGTCACCCGCCGCACGTTGCGTTTCTGTAAGGAGCTCTTGAGGGGACATAGCCGCAAAGGAAGAGACCTTGTCCTGGGGCAAGAACGTGCTAAACCATCATACAACCTACATTACTTCCTGAAGTAGGCGGGAAGTGGTGAGGAGAGAACGCACCAGAGGTTGCCAACTTGCACGTTCAGCTCAGACATCCTGTTCTTGATCTCTTGTCCCGAGACAGACTTTCCATTGAGTGTGAAAGCAGAAACGTTCTTTTCGGCAGTAAGAGTGCGACGAATGACAAGATTAGGTTTGCCTTTCGGTCCTTTGAGCTCGATTTCGATGTAGCCATCCTTTGCTCCAAGTTTCACGAATGCATGAACTTTTTCTGCTCGCCCAAGAACCTAAGTCGAGTCAGCCCCAAGGGGTTTTGTGAAGGATAGGGAGCATACACTAGGTGGGAAGTTGAGGCCTAAACAAATTGCACAGGCGATGCTGCTCTTTCCAGTTCCGTTGGGTCCGATAATCATGTTGAGATATGGGCCGGGTCTGAACTCGACAAAGTCGTAGGTGACAAAGTTCTTTAGCTGAACACGGACAATTGAACCAGGGATGTATCTAAAGATGGTCAGTAAAGGATATTGAAGGTGATAGATTTGTTAACGCGCACCCATCGTCGTCGCGAGGAAGTGTCTTGAATTCGTGCTTGGGCAGCTGTGACCCAATGTCTTCTTGATCATCCTCCAGGTCCCGACTGACGGCACGACTGGGGACAGAATCTCCATCTGTATTAATGCGCAGCCTCTTGGCACCCTTGGATGATCCAACTTGTTCCTCCTCATCCTCGTCGCTTTCTGCATCCTGATCTTCATTGGGTGATTGTCCCTGTTGTTCCTCCTGTTCCTGTCGTACCCTTGAGCGTGTTTTCCTGCCTTGCCGTTTCACAGCAACCTTTTCCTTTTTCACGCGTGCTTGAGGCGTATTGTCATCGTCATCGTTGGAGGATGCAGCGGCCAGACGACGGGCCATGATGACAGTAAGTGGTAAGGGACGCGTGACAATAAATGAAATGATGAAGCGCGTTCCTCGCGATCACGCGTTACTCAATAATGAGTAGCACTCCCTCAGATCCACTCTCCCTCACTAACAAACTCAATCACCTCCTACAGGCCATCCACCTCCCATTCACCCTCCAATCTCCCGTAGACCTCACTCCCTCTCTCCTCCTCGCCATCCTCGAGTCCATCCTCCGCGTGCGCATTCCCATCGACTTTGACCACTCCCCACACAGCCCATCCGGTGGGTCCGTCACGCAAACAAGACACATCCAGATCGTCAAAGTATTCTTGGGTGTCCTCGAGACAGATGTCCTCAAGATAGATGTAGGTCTCAGTAAATTAGACCCGAGGCTCCTCGCTGCGGGCGCCTGGGATGAAGTTGTCTATGTCGCCGAGGTTCTATGTTGGATCGGAGAGGAGCTTGGCCTCGTCCCGTCTACCGCTGTCCTCGACCACAAGAAGGATAAAGGCAAAGGTAGAGCAAGGGATCCCCCAGAGCCCTACTCAAACGAAACGCAAACCACGTCCCTCCCTACCTCCTCCTCTCTTGGTCTCGCACCCTCCCCATCCACCTCCCAAACCACACCCCACGACCAAGTCCAACCTTCCCCATCTTCCTCATCCACAATCACATTCCTCCCCCCTTTCACAGATCCCCCGCTACCACCCACACCCACCACCACATCCCTCCTCTTCACAACCGATCTAGACGACACCCTCCACACCACCATCGCCTCCCCACTCGCAACCTCATCTCCTTTCCGCCAAACCACATCTCAAACCACAACATCGACCTCTCAACACCCACAAAGTTCATCTCAGCCAACACGGTTGCCCCATGTACCTATACCCCCAGACGACTCCTCCTTCACCCGCCAAACCCCTCCAATCCGTCGAACAGGCTACATCTCCCTCGTCGACCACGACTCCGAACTCTCCTCCTTTCTCGCCCATTCCCTCTCTCTCTCTCCACCACCCGCATCCTCACCCCGCGACAACGCCCACAAACAATCTCCACCACCAGGTCCACGCACTCCAACCCGCCCAAAATCGCAACCAAAGCCCAGACCTCAACCCCGCTCTACACCTACGTCATCTACCCGACATTCCGAGCCATCCTCGCGCGACCGCGACTGGAAGTCCCTTCTTTCTGAATCACCAGATTACGATCCTCGACGGACGTTTCTACTTTTACAGCAGCGCACAGAGCTTATGGAAGAACTCGTTCGTATACGGATGACCCAACGGCCTTCTTGATGATTCCAATACTGTTTCACTGATCTACCTATTTATATTAATACTAGCAGGTGACGCACGGTATTATCAACCAAGTCCCTGCAGTTGGAGATTTACATCCATCAGTACACTATGTAAAAAATTCATCCATCTTATTGTCACTTCCTCGGAAAAATCTCCTCTTCAGCTTTCTATTCTTATGTGGTCCACCCCTGTTGAACTTTCTCTTCTGTCTTGTTCGGAATAGGCATTGGTTGGGTATATCATTGATGTATTAACATGTACATGACATCATGGCAAACGAATGGGATAGAGTATGCAAACGAGTAAAGAGAAAATAAACGAGCCATCACGTCCGTTGGCCCTCTCCAGCCTTTTGACAAACCGGACACCCTCTTCCCAACCTCACCTTAATCATCGACTCCCTATCCACCAAATCAGCACTCAAAAAAGAAACAATAAAAGGTAAAAAAAAAAACATCACTCACAGCGCAACACTCGCACTAATCCCCTTCTTCCCTCCACCAAACCCAACCTCATGCAAAAACGGTTCCAAACTCCTCACCAAATCCCCTCCCCCTCCTCCCCCTCCACTCCCATCCAACACACACGACCCATGCACAACATGCCGACACAAAAACAATATCAATAACGACTGCGGATTCTCCTGCAGCGCCTTTGCACAAATCGGACACGTCGTCTTCGCTATGGGTACATCGTAAGCCACACACATATGTAGATCAAGAAAAAAAATCAAAAACACATACTGGTCAAGAAAAACCCACTCGTTTGCCCCCTCTGCAACCTCCCCGCCATCTCCGCACAATCCCCTCCCAAAATCTCTTTACACCCTTCCAACAACGAAATCTGCAAATGGAAATCTTGCAAAATCTTGATCAACGCCTCCTTCAACCCAGGAATCTCCAACCCATTCTTGATCCGACGTATGAGTCGTATAGGTGAAATTTCGACGCCGACATTTTCGAGCAGGCCCCGTATGAAAGTTGGTCGTGTTTCCGAGTATTTGAGGAGGTCTTCCCAGAGGTCGTCGTCGGATTGGTCCTTTGCGAATTCGATTGCCTGGGCAGATATCAGTTTTTGGTGTGGGGTGAGGTGAGGTGATGTGAGGTCCACGTACCCGTTGGACATCGCCAAGTCGTTCAATGATGAGATTTAGCGCTTTCTTGTTATTCCCCATCCGCCCAAGTAGGAATACCATCTCCGGGACCAAATCACGTTCATTACAGACTTCGTATGCCTACCGGATCCTTTCAATACATGATACCCACACGGGCACTAGTCACTCACCATCTCGAGGTTATAATAATTACTCGCACGCAAGAAATCGATTAACCGCTTCGTAGCGAACTCCGCATACAACTTGACCTACGGCACACCATTAACACATTACCCCTACAAAAAAGGGACCCAACGACTCACCTGCAAATCCGCAAACTCGGAAACTAAATGCGGGTCCCTCTCCACCAACGCATCAAGGTACAAAAACAAATAATACGGCTTATTCTGCAACTGCTGCACCACACGAATAATCTGCGATCACACCGAATCAGTAATCACACCTCACCAAAACAGACAGGTAAAGAGCAAACTCACAGATATCGAGTGGATATTATTCACCAACAAACTAATCGCCTCGCTCTGCCCCGGATCCCCTCCCGCAGCCTTTCGTTTCTCCATCAACTCGTGGTCAAACTCTACAAGTAACAACACCTGATCTTGCACATCCGTAAATAGGTTGTGTTCCTTGATTAGTTCGAACACATTGGGTCTGCGGAGACGGAGGTAGAATGGAAGAGCTTTGCCTGGTTGGCGATTGGCCGTGTATCTAATATGCGCAGCGGTTGGTATGCGCACCGGAAAGCAAAGGCAGGACTTACAGTTCAGCTAGACATTCCATGAGAATTACAGTCCCAGGTGTGGAGGATATTGACTTGGGTTGTGAGGAGACTTTATCCAGTTCTGAGCGAACGGCGACAATGACAGCGCCAATATCATAAATCTCTCGCGGCCATTCTTTTATTGTTTGTAGCAACGTCTAAAACACAACATCAGCGCTCAGAACAAGAATGGGGCACTGGGATTACCTGTCGGTCATGGGCCAAGAAATGCGCAAGGATCATCTCGTACACGAGATGATCCAGTCGAGGTGACTCGGTGGGGACGTAAGGGATGATCGCCTATGATCCATTAGCCCCAACGAATGCATAAAGACACAAACACACTCACTTGCAACTGACGCTTCTCCGCAAACGCAAAAATCCAGTCTTCCCATCTTTTGGGGTCATGTCCGCACACCCTTGGCGTCAATTTCGCAGCTTTAACAAACTCGCCTGCGGGATACAACCCATCAGCATCACCCAGAATGCACAACTCTATGAGTCTCATACCTTCATTCACAAGATGCCGGATATACTTCTGTCCAATCTCAACCACATTCAACCCATCCTTCCCCTCTCCCTCCCCTTGTTCACCTTCCCCTGCCGGCTTCACAACCGGCCCCGTCTTCTTCAATAACCCTTCTGTCTCAATCTTCTCCACCTCCTCCAACGCCTCCTCATACCTCTGCCTCTCCAACAACCACGCAACATGATCCCTCCTATCCCTCGGCCGGACCCTCACAAGATCTCTAGGACTCAACACAACATAACACCTGTTCTCCGGATCCAGCCCAGTAGGATCATCACTGCTCACGCCCTCGACGAGAACGTAGTCATTACACCCCCACTTTTGGAAGTCTGTGATGGTCAAGGCATCCGCTGCAAGTTCCTCCCCTGCGCGTGAAATGATACGGAGTTCTGGACGTTCAGCCTGCTTACGTGCTTGTCGTGCCCGGTCCTCAGTCATTTCGTCAGTAAAGGTCTCTGGAGGACTGTACGCGATGACAAGGAAGGATGTGAGAGGTGGTGCCCGTTTTTCTGAGGGCTTTGCATCTGGGGTGTTATCCATAAGTGAGAGTGCATCCTTAGGTGTAGGTGTTGGATGAGGGACTATCCCGGCTATCATGCAATCCAGCTGGAAAACGGCTGTGATTTCGACCACGAAGGGAGGGAGGTTTGCCGTGCTGGAGGATGTTGTGGTCCGTGGTCGTTCACGAATACGAGCGACCTTGATGAAGTCGGCCCAGGCGATGAGAAGGGTAGAGTCATCCTGCCAATGGAGGGTACATTTGAAGAGATCCGCTCGAGGGCTATCTGGTGGTCTGTCGATGAAGGTAATGCGCGTCTGAGAGACATGGTCGTATATTTTGATTCCCTATCGAAAGGATGCCTCTCAGGATGGTCTTGTAACTTAGGGGAACATAAATACATACCAAATCATTCGCCCATGCAATCAGCCTCCCTCTCCATCGCACCTGCCAGATAGGACCTTCACCAGAATGCAATAGCGTCTCCTTATGTCCCAACCAGCCCTTCTCCCGGAGAACCAGGTTCCCGGCCAAACCGCCATGGACCAGAGCCCGAGTGTTTCGCTTCCCGAAATTCGGTTCGAGGGCAACCGTCCGCATAGGTCTCTTCATATCGAACGCGTAAGACTCGGTCGCATTAATTGAATGCACGACGACCTGCCCTAAGAACTATGTCATTAGTATATGCATTTGAGAGCGGGCTGATAAGCGAACCATCTATTGACGCAGTTGCTACGAAATCAGCGTTGGAGTCTAGAGATATGTCAATGATAGATGCATAGTGTGGTTTGTACGACTTGATGCGCTTTCCGGTGAAGTCTAAAAGGTGGATAATGCCCGCGTGAGTTCCAAGTGCCTATTCTGTTGAGTCGAATTGAAGTTGCTGAGGAAAGATGGGAACATACCATCAAGTTATGTGATATCGCGAGTGCCGACGCAGAATCCTTCTTAAGTAGGTCGGGAATAGCTCCAGTTATACGGTCGTACTTCAATGCCGGCTCCTCCTCTTCTTCCTCCTCTTCTTGACCTTCTTGACTTCCATCTTCATCTTCATAGTCCTCCTCGTCATCTTCGTCCTCCTCCTCCTCCTCCTCCTCCTCCTCCTCCTCCTCTTCCTCCTCCTCTTCATCATCCTCTCCTTCTTCATCCTTCTCTCGTAGATGTCTGCAATGTCCAGCACGCCGATGTCCATTGACCCGGTGCTCCTGCTCCAGCCTCCCTTCACCACTCATGTCAGTCAAGCCAGTCGGACTCCCCGCGGCTTGCGCTTTATGTCCTTGTGATTCCGCATGCTCGCCGTCTTCGTGCTGCGGGGACATAGTGATGTCTGGCCTGGTTGCTTGAGTTCGAGGTCGAATGTGTCGACCTAATGCTGCATTATACTATTATGCTGTCATCAGACCGTGGGAACATACTGCTCATTTCACCATGTTTTTACCCAGTTAGCAGTATCTCACAAGGATGTTTTTATCTGGTAATTTTAGTACATGAATTTATTTGCTTGGCATTCTCAGAGCCAACATTTTATAAGTATCTAATATGCACAAAATGATGGCAGAGTTTGGGTGTTTTGCTGATGCTATAGTCAATGTTTTCCAATCACAGGAGAAGACACTGGGGGCAAGATGGAATGACAATGTGGTGAAATGGATTATGTAGTGTCTTCAGAGAGGATAGGGAAGTAATATTATAGCTCTCAAGGGTTGTCAGTGTATCTTGAAGAGGAAAAGACCTCAGCAGATTCAAGTTGAAGCACTGGCAATGAATTTGAGGGTGCCAACTAACAGTGTTGTAACTGATGGTAAGCCTGTTATACTTTGGACATGATGGGACTGCCTTGTATTCATCCTCTGATATGGTAAGCTCATATAACATTGGGTATGTATGCATTTCAGATTTGACAGAAGCCATGACTGGTAGTGCTTGGACATCACTTGTAATCCTTCTCCTGACTTGTATGACCTTGAGGGGTCTGAGCCTTTTTATTGATGTACTATTGGTTCTCATATTATTTTTTTGCTTCTGATAGATAACTGACATATGAGAGAGCAAGGATATTCAATGAACATAGCCACTATCTTCAATTTCGATGAGTATGGGTGGTGGGCCCAATTCGAGATCCGTATTTGTGCGCTCTGGGCTTGTCTTGCAGGACTAGAGTTAGCCTGGGCAAGAGGAGGCTTGTGGCTGCAAATAATAGATGCGTAATGAAACTCCTGTTACGTCTATGTTTCTCAAACAGTATGTGCATTGATGCGTGACTCCCAGTGAAACCCAAGGGGTATAAGATAGAGTAGGTCTCAACCACAATGTCTCAGCCAGCTCTGCTTTCTCTACCACCCGAAATCATGCCCTGTGCCCCGCGGACCAAGCTGACTGCCAAGAAGTCAACGGGCGGATTTGTGCCGCGGCGTTCCACCTCTTCGCAAAATACACAATCGACCCATACCATCACCAGTATCCCAACCCCAGCCCCAGCCCCAGCCCCCATCCCAGCACAAGGTCGTCAGGGCAGGGTAACGCGAACCGCTAGGAAAACTACAGGAGGATTTGTACCTTACCGAGCTGGGGCTTCTCAGAGTGCGCGACCAGACCGCAGCACGACTGTAACCTCTTCCCTACCCTCCACATCAGCACAAAGACAGGAACGAGGCTCCGGGACGGCCACTAGCGGTGTCGCGTCTTGGCAGGGGCCAGGCTCAAGTTCAGGCGTTGGCAGTAGGTCCGCTCTGCAGGATACGCACTCGAGTAGGAGCGTTAATGCTCCCTCGACACATCGCATACCTCGTCTGAAACAGACTGCCAAGAAATCAACAGGTGAGGCTCCTCCGCAACCGCAGGTTTCACATAATACTACATAATACTCATCAGAGCGCAGGTTCAGCCCGTCAGCAAAGGGATTACATTGATTCCTTTGGTGGCTATGAACACTTCATGATCAGTTATGGACTGAAGCCGTGGGACGATGAGGATATTGAAATGGGAAGTCGGATCTTGGAGGAGTTTGAAAAATATTGAGCATGTTTCTTCGAGACAAAATCAATAATTTAATAGGATATGCGCAGTCGCAGGTGTGCTTTGTGTAAGAATCTAAGCACAAGATACTCAGTCTCGTGTCGCGAGAACTCTGTTAATTGGGAAATCGAACAGTAAATGCAAACCTTGAGCGCTGAACAAGTGTGATGCAATGAGCTGAAACAGCAATTGGCTTCTCTAGGGCTAAACCGCATATAATCAAAAGACGTCAGGAATCGTGGCGTAAGCTGGTACACCCTCCATAAGTACAAGCTGAAAACAATAATGAGGGTCGACTTTGATGCAAGGTAAAGATAATTGTAGGTTATGCTCATCGAAAGCCCAAGTACTCAGATATTACAATAAAAGAAGGCTTTTCTCGCTTCTCTTTTAACAATCTTGAAGCAATGAAAGCGACTTACCTTGGTGCATGCCTACCAACGTCTTGTGGTCATCAAAATAATGAATCATGATGCCAAAATACGTTGCCTTGGGCCTTTATTTAGCCTGTATATGACGCGATGGCACTGGATATGAGATATGAAGAGGGCATAAGAAGGGCAGTGCTGCCCACAACTTCTTCACAACCAAACATACTTCGCCCGCTTTCCTAATATTTTCTTTGTCCCTGCCTTTTCTATCCAATCGCCTCACCATACCTAGACAGAATAACCATGACAACGCAAGCACCGGCACCCAACGCTCTCCAACTCGGGCGGAGACTACATTCCCCCCTCCACCAACTCGATTTACAAGGCGTATGGCAGCGGGCGAAATTTTATGAACAGTATGGGGCTGAAGACTTACGATCATACGGCGTATGCCGAGGCGAGCGATATTATCGAGGCATTTGACAAGGTTGAGAGCGAGGAGAAGTAATTGATGCATCTCCTAGACATTACCTATGCAGTGAGGTGTTTTCTTCATTTTGCATGCATGCATGTTCTCACAGTGAGGTTGATACAGGAAGACGTTGTGTTAAGATCGTTCGTTTGGGCTTAGGTTTTGATTTAGATATCCAATCCTCAGGATGTATTTGGGTTCTCGCGCAGTTTATTCAATTAAGTGATACCTGGACCTGGGCGATCGTCATGTTAAAAGATAAAGGGGCGCAAGTTTTCCAACAATCTATCCACGTGTTCACCTAGCCAGTAGTGATATCCTTCGGGTGGGAATTTTCCTGGGTAGTCGATGCCCATCACTATATCCGACTTGCGAATAGATTTTCGGATATCTGCGATAATAATATAAGAAGAGGGAGGTTCAAGTTTGGGGGACGACATACTGTGTTGAGGGTGGATGTATAGGATGTTTGAAGGTTGTGCCATGATCCATCTACGTTCGTCAAGGTATGAGGGTGGGATGTAAGTACGGCAGAGGGTCCGCAGGCTTTCGGCCACCACTTGCTCTTTCTGACTCAAATTGGGGCCAATGGAACACAGAATGCGCGCATAGTACATTATGGTTAATGTGCGGTATTTCTGCGAATAAATGCGCGAGTTGTATCACATGTTTCAGAGTCTCAATAAAGGGGACTCACAGCCGCAACTTCAGCAGCTTCGTACACGGGTGGTTCACCGTTAGCGTCAAGGATTTGCCAAACATCATTCAAAGCCGCAGTCATCTCAGCTTCGAAGTTCGGGGCGGAGACATTAAAGCGATAAACGTCACGCTGCTATAGATCAGTCGGTATACAAGGTCATCACAAAGAAAGTCGCATGCGAGTTGGGATACTCACTGGCGAATCCGTTTGAGGCGCCTCCTGCCAGCCCTCAAGATCCAAGAAAGCATAGTAGCGCGTCTCAGATTTCTTGACGAATATCCGAACATATAATAACGGGACGAATGGCAGGCCGAGAGCGTCATTGTCCTCGAAAGTATGTTGGCGGGATTTCACGAGGTCGGAGATAAGCCTTATGTCGCTAGGTCGTGTAGTATTGTTGCAAGCTACTACAAGTCGTTGCAGGTTAGGAAGGAGAAGCGGTTGGGTCACGTCGAAACAGAGTGCGGAAAGGGTGGTGCGGAAGTGGGCGCAATGACCGATGTCTAGAGTCTCCAGTGAAGGGATTTGGGATAGAAGATCAGGGAGTAAGTCGGCGTGCAGGTCTGAGTTTTGTTGAATAACGAGTGCCTTGAGTTGGCAGCGTGAGCGTGAGACGAGGGATACGATGCTGGGGATTGCTGATACGTTGTAGCGCAGCTCTACAGTCATGAATGTGATAGCGAGGGCCTCGAGCGCTGGGAGGGTAGTTTGGCCCAGTCGTTCGAAACACGTTTGTATGTCTGTCGTGGCGTAGAGATACAGTTCACGGAGACGGTGGTGGGAGATATATTTGGGAGGTAAAGTAGGGAAATGATTATGGACGCAGATGAGGACTTCGAGGTTTGGTTGCCTTTCAAGTTCAGTAGGAAAGGCACCTGTTGCAGAGCCATATGTGACATATCTTGTCAGTTGGGTCCAAGGCAAACGGACTTCGTATTTCTCGAGCGATCCAGAAATGTCGTTGAGGAGGACTTCAGTTAAAGATGGAGCGATATTGAAAAGGTCGAAGCGAGCAGTTCTCCTCTCTCTGTGGATGGCTGTGTTCGGCCGTGAAATCTTCCACCTGAAGTAGATTTTCAGAGAACGCAGAAGCGGAAGCTGTCCTTGAACCGAGCCGAATTGTCGTTGTAGTTCGGCTACATCCAATCCCTGGATCAAAATGGCCTCCCACTGAGAAGAGCGACTGATGGCAGGTCCAAGAATTCGAAAAGGGTCCGGAGGAACTGGTGCAGTGAAGCGGGAGAAATGGAATGAAATTTGGAGGGGTGTGGATCCAGAACGTTTGAGCAACTCTTGATGCATTGGGGATGCCTCTTCCACACTCTCGTCAGTCACTTCGAGTGTGAAGATGTTCCAGCACCGTGGGAACGATAAGACAGCCTGTCTCCATGAGCGACAGATCTGTCCCAGAATCCATGGGATAGCTGCGTTTGAGAAATCGGGGTGATCGCGTCGAGAGGAATCTGTATAAGTGCCAAATATTTGACCCAGGATATCAAGCGGTAGGTTTGTCTGAGCGAACCCCTGATCTTGTGAGGTCTGTGTCCTTTCGTGAACAGCTGCAGAAAATGGTATCTTGGTATAGCACAACATGTATATCAGCTCCTTTAATATGATAAGAAGATGAAAGGATAAGTCTTCGCGCACGACGGGTACTTGTTACAAGTAGTTTCGGTCAACTGGAACCTGGTAGGGTGAGCCTGTGTAGTGTGATATGAGAATCTTGGTATTGCTGTGTTTGATGAACGGGATTCGTCATCACGAGCGCTTGTCGTCGGGATTGGCCGCCTTGCTCGTGTCGATAAGAATGCTGAGAGACACCGGTGGAGATAATTTATGGATGCTTATGGGGGATTACTACGAGTACGAGCATAAAGCTGCGAGAGACACGCCGTCAATAATTAGGGGGAGGACTGTTGTTTGGCTCGGCTGGTGATGGCAAATAGGGTGTTGAATGCGCGGAGGACCCGTGATCCAATTGAGCTCGCTGTTTCCAACCTCTCTGCAATGTCTGGCGAATCATCCAAGCGGTCATCTCTCATAGATGTGTGAGTTGAACCTCTTGCTCAACCTGCAGATCCAGCTGATTTGACCATATCTTGTGCAGAACATACCAACAACTACACGGCATCCTCTCAAGCCAAGCTGATAGTGTTCCCATTGACCAGCTCAAGGAATACCTTACGTCGAGAAGGGACCAGCTCGGCAATGTCGAAAAACCATTTGGAACGCCGTCAGACGCGTCGAAGAAGAAGATCGAGAGCGGTTCTGTAACTCTAGCCGATGGCGTCACACTGCGGACTGATATCACGGACAAGGAATACATCTATGCCATTAGCGACAAATTCCAAATTGACCAGGTGCAAGCACTCATCTTCCTCCGCTCCTTTTTCTATAATGAAGGCATTCCGTCCATCACCTCCGACACCTCGATAACAGAAGAACTCCTTGAAGCCGTTACTCCCTTCTACCTCGCTGAAAGGCTCGCTGTAATGCGCGTCCTGATCCCCTTATTCCGCGCCAAAGAGAATGGTGACGACCTCCTCTCCGAACTTGCCTCAGAAATTCTCCCACAAATCATCCAGGATGGTCCCGAGTTCGCGGAAACGCTCTTGAACGAATACACACAGCGGACGAAGGAACGGGTGCCAGAAAATATCCGAAGTGATCCAAAGGCGGCTACATCGTGGGCAAAGCAGAATGCAAAGGAGCAGTTGGTGCTGTTGGAGGTGTTATTCTGGACGATGTGGGGTTATGTGCCTTGTAGTGGTCCTTTGGTGGTGAAGATTTTTGAGGCGGCATATTCAACCAACCTCGGTTCTTCTCAAACCAATGGAACATTGTTGCTGGACGAAGAGAGTGCGCAACTACAGCAAGACCTGGCGGCCCTATGGATGCTTATCATGATCGAAGTGCTGGAACTTGAAAACATTGGTGAACCCGAGTTCGTTGGTTCTGTCGACGAGTCGCAATCACGATCCACATATATCGCCTCTTTCGATTCCATGAAGAACTTGCATGAGCTTGTGGTATCTCACGGTGACAGCCAATTTGCGTGCACGTATCTCGCTTGGACATTCGTCCTTTCGCGTTTGGCGGATAGCCCTACACACGCCCCTTTTGTTGAATCCCTTTCCAGCTCCAATGGCCGGTCATTCTCAAAGAGCAAGGAACCAATACACATGCAAATGCTTCAGGCTTGTCTAAGTCCAGATGCTGGTCTCTTTCAGCTCCTCCTCTCACTTCTCACAAAATCACCTTTGTTCGTTACTGCGGTGGCGTGGAAGACCGGTTCCTGGATCACTGATCCTAACGCTATTGCATTCCGCTCTTTGCTGAAAGGTGTGTGCTGTAACTGCGCTCCACTGTTACAAGTATCCTCACTTTCGCCACTTTAGGCCTCATCATCGCTCTGGTCGAGCTCGTACCCGTCGAACACATCCCCGATTTCGACCTCTTTGTCGAGGTTTGGGTAACGCTTTTCGGCCGTAGTGAAAGCCAGTCCGTCACTGCCATCTGTGCACAGTTTTGGCAGGCGGATTGGCAACACGGTATTGCGCGTCGTGCAATCTTCGACGTCGCACGTTCTCGCTTTCCCATCCAGTTCCGCCTACTCCTACGACTACTACGTTCTATGACCGGAACCGGCTTCCTCGATACCGATTCACTCTCAACAGCTGATCACCTCATAGAGGCGCCAGAGGACCTCAAACAACAACGGGATTTATGCGGTCGACACGTCTTCTACTACTTTGACAAACTGTCGTCATACTCCCAAGTTGTACCCCTGTCTGCATGTAGCGGAGCCCATGCACTTTACGAACGGCAGCAAGAGCGATACGGGACCTCAACTTCACAGGGACTCTCCTATATCAACCTAAAACCAATCAAGCTTCCTGGCGGTTCCACCCTTCCCGCTCGGAGTGTTGGGCGCGTCATCAGCGGGGACAACAGCGAGCACCTGGTCATCTGTTGGCAGCATCAGCATTCCGGTTGGAAGCTTATACTGGAGCTTCTGACTGACTATGTCAACAAAAAGCGCCTGCAAAGCTCCGGCCCTTACCAGGACATATCGTTCGCGCCTAGAGGGAATGTCCAAACCCTATCCCTTCCGCTGGCAGAGATCGGAGTGGATTTTGAGGCGGACGATGGCGAAACTCTTATCACAGAAGCCCTCGATCTCGTTCGGAGCTTGATCCACGATAATCCTGCTCAGGCAGAGCAGTTGATGCAAGCTATGGAAGCAGGTGATTCTGTCGTTGCACATACAATGACGGAAGCACAACCTCCTGACCTCGTTCAGCTAACGACCATGATCCTTGAAGAGGCACTCGCGAGGACCAATCCCAGAAACCGCACGCCTGCACGAACGCAGTTGATTACCTCTGCTATGAGCGTTCTTGCCGCACTCCTTGCATTACCTGGATACTCAAACCGCGTCTGGTTGTACATCCGGTCTACAGCGGCACTATTTGGGTCGGAAAAAACAACTGGTTTTGCCTCGGTTGCTCTTGCGTCAGAACGTACAACGGGGCACTATACCATGACGCTGTCGCTGCTCTATCTTGTCCAACAACTGTTCAGGGAGGCCTCTGTTTCTGTCCTCCCTGACAATCAGCGGCTCCAGCAACTCAAAGAGGAAGTCCTCTTACGGGCGGCTCGTTTCGTTCATACCGAGATTTGGGTAGAGCACCTCAGCTGGAAGTACGCGCAATTAGGTGATCGGTTTGAGATTGGGAGGAGGCTGTCTTCTTTCTATTCCGAAATCCTGGAACACGCTCCGCCTACTTTGCGCGATGGACCGTTCACGATTCTTAGCCAGACTATCGCAGACGCACTCTTGTTTAGAGCGACGACCTCGAGCATTAACCCATTAATTTCTGCCATCACCTCTGGTGGACACATCTTACGTATGCTCTATGCCTCTCGTCGGCTGAGTGACGCAAGACGTCTCGTGTTCCTCCTTGAATCCCATCTCCATCTCTGTGCTCTGTTGCTGAACTACAAACAACAATCCGTCTTGGCATCTACGCCATGCCTCCTCGAACAAACACTCTCTTCTCGTATCGTTGGGGGAGCTTCCTCCTTCGACAGCGTCAGAGCGAAAGCTGATCCCATCGATGTCATCGCGAACTACGTCAAGGATCGGGACATGGGTGCTATGGTTCCGCTGGAAGCTATGCAGCTGTTGTACGCTCTCCTATCGTCGCTGTCAGTGTCCTACTCGTCTCCGCCCACGATCATTGGGCATCTCAGTGACCCTGAGACGACCGTAGCATCTTTGGTTAGGATTGCGCAGCACCCATATGATGATCTGCACCTGAGGAATGCGATTTGGAGGTTTATCGCGCTGGCGGTGGATAAGGAGCCAGCATTGGCGAGCTTGTTTGTTACTGGGAAGTTTAGGACACCAAGCGGGCTGGAGAGCAGATTGGGTGGTGAGAAGGATAAAGGGAAGGAGACTGAGGGAGGAGATAAAGGCAAGGTGAAGGAGGGAGAGAAGAAAGAGAAAGGGGTAAATGCCACGGATGTCGCCCGCGAGGCGTTGGGAAGCTGGAAGGAGATGTGGGAGGCCAATCCACAACTGCTTGCCTCTGTCTTGCGGTTCATTTGTGTTGTTTGGGAACACGGGCTGGAGCACAAGACCGTCCTCACTTCATTACGCGAGAATAACGAGCTCTGGGATCAGCTCAACGAGCTCATTCAGAAAGACCTTGGACCAGCACCACCGCATGAGACCGAAGCTTTTGTCGTCCTGGATAGCGCTCGTCACTCGAATGCTCATGATGCAGTATCATGTTATGCCTATCGAACACTTTCAAAGGCCTATGCTGTCCGTGTGTTCGGCCTTGACATCGAAGTTGGCGCCCAGTTGAACGCGAAAGACAAGAAGTCACTGAGTCTCCTCAAGCTCGAACCCTGCTTCAAGGAAGAAGATAGGCTTTCGGACCTCCTCTCTGATGCGTCCGCTAACGCCTATTCCCCTGAACTTTACGACCGCCTTGTCGAACTCCTCAAAAGCAATTTCCCCGGGCTGGTTTTGGAACATCTGGAAATCCAGAAGCCCAAAGATGTTCGCGAATTTGGCGACGGCTATACATTCAACTCCTCTCTATATCGCACGCGGTTACGCCCATACCTCCAACTAACAACTGCTGCACTGGAAGCCGTAGATTCGGCCGAAATGCAGTTTCTGTCCATCAATATGAACCTTTCCTTGGCAGATGCACAGAAAGCCTTGACAGAGTCCTGGGAGTACCTTCTACGTAAAGTCGTTCCTTACATCAGAGGCGACACCAGGGCGAGGATCAATCTTCTGAACATTGCTGCATCGATGTCATATGCCATTGCGGAGGAGTCGAGGTCAGGTGCAGTGATGGCCATGATACATCAAGCGCGGTTGTCGCTTCTGCTTGCAATCTTGGAGCTTGCGTGGTTTGCATTGAAGGAACAACCCGAGGAGGTGCAGAGTTTTGTGGAGATGATCAAGAATGTACGAGGGATCATCTTGAACGAGGCTCAATCGCCAACGAACGCGATCGTGCAGAATTCTGTCGTTCCTTTCCATCGGACCCTTCTCCAGATCATCTATTACTCGGTCAAACAGGGAAGGACCTTGGTCCGTCGAGAGAAGGCGCTCAATGCGGAGCAGAGGCTGATCCTTCTCAACTTCATCGAGGCCACCCTATCGTTTGTCATTGAAGCTCTTCGAGTCATCTTCATGACTGCCCGTACGAGAGTAGATGTGGATGTTGATAGGGACATGGAGTTGTTGGTATCCGTTTTCGAACAGTGCATCCGCAGTGATGTTACCCCCTCATCGACGTTTTGGCTTGTCAAGTGCCAGGAGACCGATGTCATCCGAACGAGCCTCGAGCTGTATGCGCACATTGATCTCGTCGGTCTCACAGATTTGCCTCTTCTTCACTCGAGGAAACAGCCCCTATATGCACCTCACCTCTTGCAGTTCCACATGGCGCTGGCGAGCAACGCAACTGCCGCCGAACGTCTAGCGAGCGAAGGCATTCTGACTGCCTACAGCAACAACTTCATCAGTTCCGCGATAAGCACTGGGCAGATTAACGTTGTGTTACCTGAGTTCCCTGGTGAACGCAGCCCGGCTCATGCCGCATATTGCTCAATGATCGCCACTGTCGCAAACATCATCACAGCTCTTGGACGCCATAATCATTACTTTGATGCTGAGGTGTGCGGTTTCGTCCGGTTGTACGGGGAACAATTCACTCGCGTCCTTACCTGGACTATCGGAGACCCAATCACGTTCCCCCTACTGGAAGAGGCCGAACAGGTTGTCAATCTGTTTTACGCTGTCGCTGCGAACTCGCCCTCGGCTTCACAACCCAACCCCACAATGGAGAAAATCCTACGGTTCTTCACTACTCATGCTCTCAACCTCTTGCAACAGTTGAACTACGCAATCACTCATCCTAATCACCTTGCCAGCCTATTCGAACCCGTTACGGCTGATGAACGCTCGCAGCTGGAGAAGGAAAAACCTTCAGCGGATCCTTTAATGCGGCCTTTGGTCACCCAGCTGTTGCATCGCTTGTTCAGACTATCCAGCAATGTCGTCGGGACGTTGATTGTGATTAGCAACGCTGATTCTGTCCTCCTTACACCAGAAGAAGAGTGGCCGCTTCATGAGGCTCTCATCGTGCCCGTAAGTCCTCCTTCCTTTACTTCCGCAGGCAATCATTGAAAAATCTACAGCATTCGAAGGTCGTGCTTGGTGAACCGGCTTCACTTGGGACGCTGTTGGAGCTTGGCAACTGCACCTTGGATGTCTTACGCGACCTTGTTAATCGTCCACCGAACCAGAACATCACAACAACCGCATTCCCGGCAACTCCAGGTACAGATCCTCTAGACGTGCGGCGGAGCGTAATCACCGCCCGACGCAACCTCGAAGAAATCCTCACATACGCAGTTACACAACTTGTCATGTGGCTCTCGAAACCTGAATTCGAGCCCTCAACTTCACCCGATATGGATATTGAAGTGGATTCGAACGTAATGGCGATGGACGGCGGCAGACCTGACACCTCATTGAAAGAACGTGCACGAGGACCTGCGAGGATGGCACAACCGGTGACGATGGCTGAACGATTGAGGAGAGGTATGACCAGTGAAATGGCGTCGGATTTGAAGGCCTTGTTAAACAGGGCGAAGCCAATTGTTGCCAAAAGTGTGGCGATCGTTGGAAAGGAGTCAGTAGATATTATGCAGGTGTTAGTCAACTTTTTGCAGGATCATATTAGTTCGACAGCTTGATTTCTTTGCTTTGCGGTTTTTCTTCTCTCCTCCATTCGTTGTCTTTGCTCTCCTTCGCAAAAGTATCATCATGTGATAGCAACCTCCTGTAGATAGTTTTTGTAATGTGTATTTTCCAGCGGATCTTATCTTCATTCAGTAGTGCCGTCACTCGCTGCGCAGTGTACTACGGACAACGTAACAACTTCGCACACGGACCTGAACTGGAGAGACCACCGAGACCATTGGCCGTACATGTAGGAGAGTACGCTGACATCCCCCCTTTTCCAGTATGTATACGAGCTATATATCGCATCCAAAATGGAGCAATGGGCGTAAGAGTTTGTAGCCTATCGTCGTGCCAAGCATAAGAGGTAGCTGTCCCTCTCGCTCCCCGGGAGATGCTGCCTGTCGCTGGTTCTCCCGGTCGTCTCGTCAACCTCATATACCTTATTACCTGCACACACCGGCATAACGTTGAGATGGTAAGGAAGTAAAGGGGGTTAAGCAGAGAGATTCCCTCAGATTGCTAGTAGCGGTTCAAAAGACCATCTACGACCAGGCTGTCTTTATATGCATCTTTTATTTTTATTTTTTATTTTTTATTTTTTATTTTTTTCAGACCACAGTGTACTGTTATTGTTTTTGTTATGCCTTTCCAACTTGACGCTGGTAAGGTCTCCTTGCTGACCGTTGATCGCCGAGTTGTTCTCAAATGTGCAATATCGAGTATCGTCTGCAGTCGACGGGAGTGGAATATCCACAGAGGTCCCAGGGAAATACCCCATTGCGTGGTTTGAATGCAACCTACTGAGTTTCGCTCGCACTCGGCTGGTCATCGCGAATCCAGACGAGACGAAAGAATGTTCTTCCCCACCAACTCTCGTTCACGCAAGACATGTTACCCTCACCACAGATCCGAATGACTCGCCACTCCTCCGAGGGCCTGCTTTGAAGTGCTCTCGCCTTCCACCAGAGGACGTTGCATTGCCTATCTGAGATTGGGGAGATAAAGGAAGAATATGAAATACCTCAAGGTAGCCGGGTGTATGATAGGAAAATAACTTTCTTGACGAGCAATACGTCACTCTGGTTGGCCGCTTGTTTTGTGATTTAGGCACAGCTCTGGTTGTACTTTTGACTCTACGCGCGCAACTGGTTGAGTGTATTATATTCCGCCTCTCATTAAATACCAAGTTGCACCAATACGATATCATTAGCCCCTTCCACTAGAAACATCCTTCCGTGAAGGATGGCCCAGGGTAACCATTGAAACATCGCTCAGTGTAAATGGGTGGGTCACCCACATGCATCGACTCCGTTGGCCAATACCGGAGGGCAACGCCCACCTTGGGACGCGCGTAAAGCCTGGCACCAGGATTACTTATTTACTCAGTGAGAACTTCAGCGCCGTTGTTCGTGATCAGGATCATATGCTCTGCTTGAGCGCTCCTTGCACAGTTCTACCAATGATACTCATAAGATACATGTTCACGGAAGCACGAAGAGCATTGCTTACCTCTGTGGAAACTGTCCAGTCATCAGGGAAAATCCAGCCCTGAGGGTTCCGTCCTTGGATAATGGATGGCTAGAACCAGTCAATACCAATAATCTAGCATAACATTCGGAATATATACATACCTCGATGGTGAAGCAGTGTCCGGGCTTCATGATTCCAGGTTCTTCATTTTCTGAATATGTAGGGAGGAAACGTTAGACGCGGTCGGGACAGGATGACACTAACTTACTGTGATGTAGGATCCATGGTCTTGTATGGAAAAACGTCCCGATACCATGTCCAGTAAACTGAGGTGACACGGAATAGTTTTCAGGAAGAAGGTCGGAGATCGCCTTCCCTATACCTCTGAACGGACGACCAGGCCCACAAGCTTCAATCCCAGCTCTGAGTGCACGATTGGTCAAGTCAACCAACTCCCTTCCTGGTTGGTCCTGAGATGCTACAAGTGAATAAGGATCGAGGGCGAGAACGAAAATGTGGGTACACACGACGTTGCCCACTAGGAATGTTTGGGAGGTGTCACCGTGGTATCCGTCCAGGTAGACTGTGATGTCAATATTGACTATGTCCCCATCTTCTAATGGCCGGCTGAGGAAGGTGTTAGGGTAAATAGGCTGGTAGCGGAACGTAAGAGGGACACACTCGTCGGGAATGCCGTGCACAATGACATTGTTGACGCTGGTGCAGCACGAACGAGGGAAGCCCAGGTATCCAAGAGGAGATGGGTATGCTTTATGAGAGAGGATGAAATCATGGATCGCTTTGTCAATTGCATTTGTTGTCACCCCGACCTGGGCAGGGGAATCAGAGCAATGAATTGGAAGGACAGTCCTGTAACGCACTCCTATGAGAGACCCAGCAAACCCCCTGACCTTCTTCGCCAACCTCGCAGCATTCCGCAAGCGCATCTCGGCTTCCCCACCTAACTCGATAATGCTCTCTGGCTTGTCCGGTCCTTCCAGCGTCTCGTTTCCATTGTTATGAACATATGCAGGTTTGATGATATTGTCCGGGATGTATCGGGGCTTGATGTGTGAGACTCCAAAGACGAAAGGTTCTGGTGGCAGTATGACACTGTATTGACCAAAGTCTTCTAATTCCTCCAGTTCCTCCGGAGCTTGTGTTGCGTCGACAGAGTATCTTCTGGTGCTTGGAAAACCTTCAGCAGTACGTCGCAAGAGAATAGGTCTGCCTGTGTTGAGCAAAGGAAATCGAAGACGCGTCCACGCTAAGAGTGGGTGTCGGAACATATCCAAGGCATCCCATCACTGAATTCAATTTCGCCTTCCCTTTGTCAGCTCTCATTCTGATATACAAGCGCCCATCACTAGACAACATATTCGCAACATATTTTACATTGAGTAGCCCAATTTCTACTCTATTTTACAGCTTAACGAATGGGAACCTTCCAATCTAACCGGATAGACCGTTCAGCACCTGGTGTTAGCGTAGACTTGAGTAGTGAAGCACTAGGTCCAGGATGTTAGCCAGAAAGTTCCTCATCCACAGTCAAGAGAGATCTCTCACGTTGAAGTTGTCAGCGTTGCGAATCTTGTTGGAGTCGGAGAGACTCTGGTCAGCGGAGCAGCCGTAGGTGATATCGTCGGTGTCACCAACAGCGTGGGTGAGCTAAAGTGAATTATCCGTCAGATTATAGATAGGACTTGACTCAGGATCCAGATCATACCTCGTGCAAGGTGGTACCACCACGGACGTTGCGAGAGGCAACAGAGGTACCAGAGCAGAGGTTGGAAGTTGCAACCTCGTTGAAGAAGATGCTGCAGTAGTAGATCTATTGAACAGTTGTCAACATGAAGAGGAAGGATGATTCGATTAGATTCTCACGTCAGTGGTCGCGATGACGGTGTAAGCAATGACACCACTGGAGCAGGCGCCATATTCGTCCACACAGTTCAAACTGTAAAACCGATGTTAGCTCCCGCCTTCAACTGTCGCCCTTGAGCGCTTAAGCAATGAAACACTCACGTGCGAGAGCTAGAGTTCTCGTTGGCAACAGCATTCAAGATCGAAGTAACGCTCGACGCAGAGTTGCTGCCAAAGTAAGCCCTGTACACGGAGTCGGAAGTGCCGCGGCTCGAGATGTATGAAGAACTGATCGAAGCCAACGACTTGGCTTCAGAGTAACTGGCATCAATGAACGACTTGCGCGAGGAGTTCGAGCAAACGTCCACAGCACGCTTGTTGAACGCCGGGAGCTCGCGTTTCTTAAGGTCACCAGTCACTTCAACTTCGACACTGCTCGAAGTAGCAGCGACTTTGGAGAAGCTGGCGTTGTCGTTGATGGCAAAGTTCGCAACGGGGGAGAAGGTGAATTTCCCGGGGCCAGCAGTGGCGAAGTCGAAGAGGTGGGCGACTGGGCGGAGGGATGAAGCTGTTAGCTACCGATATCCATAGCATCTGCATCCGGATCCTTACCCTCGTGGTTCACGGTGACGGTCTCACCGGGCTTGATCAAAGCATACGCGCTGTCGTCAGCATCTTCCAACGAGACGCTCATCTACATCCCAAACCATCAGCTTACACCATAATACTCAACATTGGAATCCCCTTACCTTGATACCGGTGAACTTGACCTCCTGGCTGTCCTTTGTGACAGTGAAGGACCTAGTTGGGAGCTTGTCATCGAGGATGGTGCCATACTTCAAGATCTTGACCGGCTCAGCACCGTTGTTGGTGACCGAGGCAGTGAATTTGAGGTCATCAATGGAGCTGACGCTTCCAGAGGGACCAGTGACCGAGACAGTGAGGCTGTCTGCCCTCTTGAATGGAGTCGCGAGAGCGGTACCGAAGAGGCTGAGAGCGACGAGAGGGCGGAAGAGCATTGTTGTTGTGGACCGAAGAGCTGATTACACCACTGGGCGTTAGCTCTTGCTCTCTCTCATTTCATTCCCTTTATACCTGCGATCCTTGTAATGTGTTGCGACCCAAAGGAAAGGAATGAATTGCTTTCGGGCTTGGAGCATGTGGAAGAGGAGAATAAGGAAGTGCCATCGAGGTCTTTGAAAATAGTAGAAGGGGTCACAGGAATCAGATCTCATAGCGAGCGCATGGTCAGAAGTCGTTCGAAGTTGTATGATGTAGTTATCAGCCGTCTCTCATCTGCCCTCACGATTCCTCGCGAGCGGTGTGATATTTTTGGCCGCGAAATAACGGGTCATATCTCCATACCAAAGCGCGTTATACGCCTGGTCTCGGATGTTAATACGAGCGATATATCGGTATTATGAGGTATGCCACGTACATAAGTAAAGAGCAACGCAACTCTTGAGGCCAACTCGGCCGACCCACGAGCAATACAAAAAGGGCTTGGCGGGGATGCCAAGACAAAGATCTATAGATTGCAGTTTCGCGAGAACATAGCACATCAACAAAAGAAGGCAAGAACCACAACCACATCTATACCATACGAACATTCCCAATATCATCAAATGGGACATTTGAACAGAATGTCCGGCGACAGAAGCCATTGAAAGCACGTTGATCATGAGATCCTTTGTTTGAATGACAGAGCTCGTGACCGTCGCAGCTTCGCGGTAATGCGCCTGGTGGAAGTGGAGTTAATTGTGTTCTGCCGCTGAGCGGAGGCGTTGGTTGTTATGGTGTCGTGATCAGGCTGAAAGAGTCGGGGTTCGTTACACATAAGTACCCGAGAAACCTGGGGCGGCGGATAATCGAGGAGCCTTACGGAGCCATTATTCGGAGTGGAATACCAGGGAGGATCATCGGTACTGATGAATGGGTATGACAATCGCGGTTGTCGGTAGAGTGGGTGCACATGATTTTCCTGACCGGACCGTACGGAGTGAGCTCCTCGAAAGCGCGAGTAAATGGTCGAATGGGTGATAAGAGCATCTCGAAGTAAGGTCACGGCGATGACGGTGATGAGAAGGGTTCATGATAAAGGTGGTTGCAGCTTACGTCCACACATGATGCCGGTACTATAAACAGAACAGTGCGTGTTCCGTCGAAGCACTATGTCGCTCTTATCTCGGCACATCTGAAAATGATGAAGACTCCCCCTCCACACCTTGAACCCATATCTGTACTGGCGTAAACTCTGATTTTGATTGAAGCACACTGATCGAGTCTGGAAAAGGGAGATACTGGCGAAAAGGTGGGAGTGCGTGTTTGAAGTGTACTTCTTTCTGGTATCGTATCTTACCACATCGTGCGTGCGTGCTTGCGATGTTCGGCTCCACAACGCGAACCCTATTATCGAACCGCAACAGAGTATCAAGGCAATCAACACAATAGCCGCCTTCCGGGCTGGAAAGTAATTGATATTATGTATCACAAAACCAAGAATATCACGTACACCACCTGATCCAATCCAAAACGTTACCTCACCCCAACCTGGCTTTCTTCCTGCTAGGGCCGTTTCCACCATTTGTTGTTTGGCCAGCATGGCCCCCGCTGACACTAACACTAGTGAAGCTGGTCGTACTTCCGGGTTTCGAATGTGATTGACCGAAGGGACCAGCCACATGACCACCACCACCGCCATTATGACCAGCACCAGCACCAGCACCAGCACCTCCTTGATGGGAGGTATTCTGTGCGGGGAGAGGCATCATAGAAGGTGCCTCGTCTTGCGTGATGCGGCGATGAGGAGGAAATTGGTGTACTGGTACTGTCTCAAATGCACTGCCGAAACGAAAGAGCACATGAGAAAAAAATTGTGTGAATATTGGTAGAGAGCGAGAGGTGATGACCTACTTCCATGTGGGTTTCGGATCTTCGTAGAACCATTTGTGTTGGAGCGCTTCTTTGGCAGTCAGCCTGTTATCAGGATCATATGAGAATAGCTGGCGAAGGAGATCATAGCCCAGATGTGAACGGATACGAGAGTGACACCACTCTTGCAGACGGTTGGTGTATCTGATGTATACACAATCGTCACTCGGAAAAATCAGAAAATGACACGTATACGCACGGATCTAGGCGCTTCATATTGTGATACTCTGGCATGTCGACAACACCGGGCCAATCCTTCTCTAAAATGACACAACACATGAACACGGAGCAATTCTGGGAGAAAAGACAACGCCACAAACCGTCTGGTGTACCCAACACTTCGAAAATCTTCAAAAGCTGATCACGTTGGAAGGGCACGTTCTTCTTTGAATCAAGTTTCGCTTCTTCGCCTTTGAAAATCGGACGAAGGCTGGCAAGTTCAGCCATAACACAGCCTACGGCCCAACAGTCAATAGCTTTGTTGTAATGTTTGGCGCCCATCAGGAGTTCCGGTGCACGGTACCATATGGTCACGACCACCTTGTCGCCAGCGAAAAGAGGTTGGAGGGGCTCATAGCATAAACGTGCAAGGCCAAGATCACCAATTTTGACGACGCCGTTAGAGGTGATGAGAATATTCGCGGGTTTGAGGTCACGGTGGAGGATGTGGCAGGAGTGGAGATAGAGGAGACCATTGAAGAGTTGATAGATGAGAGATTTGAGTACGACGTGGGAGATTGGGGCACGGATGGTTTGGGAGTGGTGGTGAATTATTTGCTGCAGGTATGTCAGAAGGGGTGTGCTGGAAGAAGAAGTTGCGTGACGGACCAGAAAATCATGTTCCGCGTATTCGA
Source organism: Podaxis carcinomalis (assembly GCA_018524395.1). Taxonomy (NCBI): domain Eukaryota; kingdom Fungi; phylum Basidiomycota; class Agaricomycetes; order Agaricales; family Agaricaceae; genus Podaxis; species Podaxis carcinomalis. The sequence goes on along the minus strand of JAEUWJ010000571.1, from coordinate 9,041 downwards.
AGACCATGTAGATGGATTTGTCTTCCAGTATGACCTCCTTAAGCGCGACAATGTTCTCATGATTAATCTCTCTGTTCAGCTGAGCAGATTATCAGGGATTTAGACCGGAACCTAGCTGGAATGCAACGCACCGCAATTTCTCGGATAGCACTCTGACTGATCCCAGTGTAGGTGATCACATCGCCCTCCTTGTCTGGTTTAAATTTCTTGATAGCATGCAACCTCCCGTCCTCCTCCAGGCTCTGCGCCTTGTATACTCGGCCATACGTTCCAGAGGATATGAACCCGAGGATAGCGTACTTGGAAGTGACAGCGCGGTGGTTGGCATCGCGCTTCTGCCTGTAAAGGCGCATGGGATCATGCTGGAGGATGTTATTCGCCCACTCGTCGAGCATAGCGCCTGAGGAAGATGTTGCAGTTGGATTTCATGCCATAGCGAAATGGCTGACAGTCAACAATGGAGTCACAGCAAAAAATCAAGTAGCACATGAGAACAAGTTACTATCTATGGAAAACATCGACTGACCAACGATGCATACTACGAGGCTCAGTAACAACCACGACATACCATCCCAGGTTACCAAAATGCCAACACCAGACAGTTTCACATTCACCGTTGGAAAGCTAGGTTCGTAGACACGAGCTCTATCGCCCAGGTACCCGACTGACACCGCAATTCAGATGCTGGTATGGCTGTAAGCCCGGCGATACGGACTCCTACCGCAACTCTATATTAATACATTTCTAGATTCTGCTCGGCGAACGAGCACACCTCATAGAGTTCCCTTCGATTCTACTACCGCCCGGCGCGACAACTGGATCGATAGTCAACATATCGGTCACTCAAAATCACGCTGAGGAGAAACGACGCGACACCGAATTTTGGGAGTTGCAGGAGGAGATTTTGAAAGAGTTTGGTGTTGCCTCACCCGAACCTCCGAAATTGCAGGTGCGCCTCCCTTATCAGTTTGTCCCGAAGTTGGCGCTAATGACAGAATCCATAGCTACGAAATGTTACACAGACATCCGTAACTCTGGAATGGCCCCCGATCAAACTTGCGACAGCCAAACTCCGTTCACTAGACATCTACCGCAACGGACAGCGACTCGCCGCTATACCCTCCCCCCACACCAATACTTCCACCAAACTCTCTGGCCTTGAAATTGATACCGAATATTCGTTCCAGCTCATCCTCCGAACAACTGCTGGCACATACCCCTCGAATTTGCTTCGCGTCCGAACACATACAATGACGGATACTTCAGGTATCTGTGTGTGCTTCGGAAATGTCCAAGATTCCGTGTTGCTGGAGAACGCGAAGATGGCACTACAGGAGATGAAGGCCAAGTGGAGCGACAAGATCCAGATTGATACCACGCACTTTGTGTGTACGACACCTGCGGCGACACCTTCCGGAGCTCAAGCCGCTGGAAACTCTGGGGCTCCTGGAGTCGAGTATCAGCGCGCATTGCAGCTGAGTATACCGGTGGTCCAGCCACATTGGATTCTCGCGTGTCATGCTGAGAAAAAGTGGGTAGGAAGTCACCGCTTATTGTCGAGCTGCTCTAACAGCAATACAGGATGGTTCCTATTGCAGCTTACTACCTCGGCGCACCCAACACACCACAAATCTCGGCAGGCTTCAACCGACCACAATCCATGTCCCAAGCCTCACTGCACCATTCACCCACCACGTCTACCCCTAAGGCCCTGACATCTTCCAACCGCGCATCCATGCCTCCACCCTCTCGAAACACAGCTGGCTCTTTATCTGCCGCTTCTGGGTCATCTCAGACAGTCCGCTTCGAAGCTCCACAGGAAGCAGACGAAGCCCACAGCGAGGAGGATCGCCGTCAACAACAACAAGGACAAGAAGGACAAGGACAAGGACAAACAACTACGTCTTCTCCTCCACCGCCTTCCACCGATGCGCACAGACGTTCCAGCTCAATGAAGCGTGATTTCAAGTTCCCCCCATCTTCCCCACCTAGCGGCGACAATGATAGCGGCAGTAGGTCGCCCAAGATCGCAGAGGACGCGCAGAAGATGAAGGGCCACTTGAAGGCACAGGAGAGTGTGATTTCACCTTCGAGCATTGAGGTTCCGCCCCCGCCGCCGGTGGAGAAGGAGAGATCAAATAGTACTGTTGATGATGGCGAGGACGAGGTTGGAGATACGGTTGAGGTTCCATTGAATTAGAGTCTTATGTGCACCATGTGTATTAGGTTTGTTTTTTTGCACTATCTGGAGATGGCTGGAGGTGCCTATGTAGGGTATATCCCCGTAGTGGCATAAACCGCACATGTGGGTTTCGAGTTGCCAGTCTATTGAATGACGGACGAATAAATTATATAGAGCAAAACCCTATTCTACGACTGTTTTGATGATGTTTTCGATGTCGTCAACCCGAACGCGGGCCTCATACAAGTCTCATTCCTTGGATCCAGACCAAGGAAGCATCCTACCCAAGCGCTGGAGGACACCCCTACTCTCTTTTGATGTTGCCCCTTGCGTAGACGCTGATACCGTCGTCGCATCCCCACTCTCCTGCCGCCGCACGCCATTACTACCACCAACACCCGTCGCAGCATCAACAGCACTCTCCATTATCCTCTGCTCCTCATCCTTGCTCAATGCTATTGGTGGCGATTTGGGTGCCACAGCGAGAACGGGTGTAGGTGATGGGTCGACGGAAGGTATTGAAGCTGAAGCGGTCCCTGCCCCAGAAGGAGTACCCGCACGCGCCAGAGCTTTAGCTTCTTCGTCGATATCGTCAAACACGTCTTGTTTGACAGCACTGATAGAGTATGAGTAGATTCCAAAAGCGAAAAGTCCAAGCCCGAGGCCTGTTAGGGCGTTGCGCAGGCGGAATGGTTCGCGAGCGCGTTGGAGGCCGGGGGACATTAGCTGGGAGAGAAATTAGAAGTAGTATGAATAAATTTTTGGGTCTTGAGAGGGAATTGGAGTGTGCGTACCCCGCCTTTGGGTCTGTAGGATTGTTGAGCTTGCCTTCGGTCGAGATATTGTGACATCCAGATGCTGGCTCCGATTGTACGGAATGAGTGAGTGTACACACCTATGTGATCGTGTCACCTCGTCACGTTTTTGGTAAAACCCAGCCAGAGGAGACAGAAAATTCAAAAGATACAAGCATCCTTGACTGTTTCCCCTGAAAAGACGTATAGGATACAATGTACCCCCTATCTATTCGCTTATGGGAGTCTTTTTGCATTTATAGCATGGAAATATTTCTTCTATTTTGAATGGATTTCTCTGGCGCTAAAAAGTGACCTCTGATAAACCATACTCTGTCATAACCCATAGCTCAACCCTTTCACCAAGGGCTATGGGTTAAAAGAGAGGCGACTTTACACGTTGACACCAGGTCACAACAATTCTATGTAATAGAATGTGGTAAAATTTCAACCTAGCTCCCAGGCTCCTCGTATCGTGAAACGGGCAAAATATGAATGGTGAGTTATCTCTGAGTCCGAACACTTGTAACTGTTTGACTGTTGAGAGTAAATAACACTTTTGCATACAGGCCTCAACCAAACAGTAAGAAGCTCACATATCTTTAACTCCCTGCTCTTCGATACGCTCCTATCAATTGGGTTTCTCATGTAGTCTGTCCTGTATAGCTGCTACCTTCCCCAGTCCGTGTTTCACCAAGATTATCTTTAGCATCAACGCCGCAGCCGTCAAAGCTTTTCTTTGAGGTTTCTTTGTCACAGCGTAAAAACCCCGGGGACAACGCGAGTACTAGAACAAATGACAGCTCAAATGGGTCGCCGTAAGGCCGAACTTTTGTGTCAAAGAAGGCACCCGGGAAAGAGAAACCGGTTTCGCCGTTAGTTACAAAAACGCGATATCATCTCTCCCAGAGGTGCCATTCAAGGATTCCGAATTACAAGTAATCAGCCCCCCCCCCCCCCCCCCCCCCTCAAAGAAAAAGCGCTTGTCGATGCATGCCTTCCTTCGTTAGACGGGGTAGCTGATCTGGGTGTAACCAGAATGTTCAGCACCAATTCTACAATTAACAACAGATATACAATAAAACACATCCAATAGTTGATTGTTTAATTCGGTCCAATAAACTGGTATAAGACCCTTCTAACAAGTCCTGAAAGGTGCTGTGGGTCATTTTGGTATGTTGTCTATGACACATTCCATCAGCAAACGACAGAGCGTCACCCGGCTTACAGAAGACCACTTACCATCACCATAGCCATAGCGATCGCAGTCAACTGATTCAAAATCGATCAGTGGGAATGTCGGCTCAAGAAAGTAAAGAGACTCACCAAAGTCTCGCCCCACTTCCCTGTCTTAAACACTAGCCCATGTCCTCTCAACATAATCCACAAACTCTCTAATCCCTTTGGCAGAACATACATCGCCAATTCAGCCCTCCTCCGTTTCTCCTCTATGAACAAAGACAGGCCGGATGCGAAACCCAGAATCACGAATGACACCTTTGACACAAGCAGGTCCACGACGGCTTGCGGGATACCTTTGAGGGCACCAGTCGCCATATTAGAAGGCTTGATGCCTCTCTTGAGTTCGGTGATATATTTGTGTAAATGATGCTTATAGCAGAATAACGCTGTTCAGCAGAAGCATCTCTGTAAGACTGGTGAAGGAGAGGTTGAGACAAGATGGCGTACTCTGGTAGATGACGACGAAAACACCCAGAAACGCCGAGCTCCTCATGCTTCCCAAGCCTGCCCTGACGATCACTGCACCCGGATCCTTAAGGAAATTCTTCCACTTGAACAGGATCGGCGGGACGAAATGGAGGGCTCCATAAATGGGTAGCATCCATTTAAAGACAGCGAAGAAGCGGTCAAGTGGAACGGAGGAGCAGGCAGAAACAGCGGGATGTACGGCACTACAAGGAACGTAACGATGAGCATATGCAGGTGGTGGCGGTGGATTAAGACAGTTTTTCCGGAATGCAAGCAAGTCCGCTGTATTGGATGGTGTAATATCCTGAACAGAAGGTCTGTGGGAACACGGATTTGTTTGATAGTAAATGGACGTACGGGGCACGCAAGAACTTTGTCAAGGTCCGCCAGATTACACTTTCCTTCCCTGAAGAGGTCATGGTTCATTCGAACACACTCAGGAGAAATCTTGCCAGCTTGACCGATCCTGTTGGTTATCAAATCAGATTCTCAGCTGATGCAAGTGGAGATAAAGCAGACCAATTGTTATATGAGCGCGGCAGGGTATCCGGTCGAAGGAGGAACGCATACATGATCTGACCGCATCTGTATGGAAATGAGAACCAGAAAACCGATGACATCATAAGAAACTCACGCAAGGGCGAAAACAAGAACATCTCCATTGGGTACATGGATACCTTTGCGCGTTGTATATGCGTTATACGAACCTTGAAGACCGCTACACGCACGTAAATCACCGCGTATATGCGCTTAGAAGACTCAAGAGCTCACCGAACGAATAGTTGTTGCGCAATCAATCCTCTTCTACTCCTCTTTTCCCATATAATTGCCAGACCACCTGCAACAGCCCCAGCTAATGCTGCATGCCATCGGCGCGTCTTTTTACGGATGAGAATCAATCTAGTCCTTGCGCTGAGGGAAAGTCGCCCTCTCCGACGATTCTCCGGCATTTCGACTGCTCTGGGCAGTTGAGCCTCGAGGTCGTCATCGTCTTCGATTGCACTTGAGGGCTCCGAAGGAGACACCGCGGGTATGAGGATAGGGAGTGCATTGATGAGGAATTTGTAGAGGGATGTAAATGTACCTTTACAAGGAGAGTCGGAGATTAGTTGGACAGGAGAATGAAATACGTACCAAGCATGGTGGCAAACCTCCATGTATCTTGGCCAAAGAGCGCATGCCGAATGAGTGCCAGTCTATGATCTCTGCGGTGTGAAGTTTTGAGTACGTGCCTTAACACGACAGGCAAGCAAGACTTACCTGGGAACGCGGTGAATGCGAATCAAAGCAAGGATCAAGTTTATGCAGGCGCGAATGCCAAACGCGAGTAAGCCAGAACCTTATAAGGAACCTCCAGTTAGACGGCGATGAGCTCTAATCGTCAATACAGGCCACGCACGAAATCCTCCCTTGGCAGCATGTTCAAGGCACTCTTTTAGGGTTTCTAACTCGACGACGGGTTCACCCCTATCCCTCCACACAACTCTCCTGGCATCCTTCAGGCGCTCCTGGTAGTTGGCTAGAGCGATGAGGTTGTCGAACGAAGCCATGGCCCTCTTAGGCGTGAAATGGATACCCTCCCCTGGAGTGGGAGGAATACTCGAATCATGGTTGTATGGCGTCGTGTTCCCCGACGAAGGAGCCGTGACGAAGGGAGTCTCATCGTCGATGTGGATGGCGTTTGTGGTCATTTTGGCAAAGGATATTGCCAAGGTGTTGGGGGAGTTGGGGGAGAGAGTTTTCAAACGCGGGGTTGGGGATGCTTACCCCAACCACTTGAGGCCGGGAGTGTGCAGCAGTTTTATCACAAGCATCTTCCAAACTCCCATGACGCACGTGTACGTGATACTCGTTACGTCACGCTTGTCAAGTATCTGGAGGCTGGACAAGTGGATTATGACCGAGGTTCCAGACAAATATGCCACTAACTGGCTCTGGTTGGTGAATGTTCTGCACCAGATGATTTCAATTTTCGTTCGTGTCGTTGAACATTTGTCTGTGGCTGCTTTTATGCTACAAATAGAGCCTCAAATTCTTGAGAAGGCCTCACTGTAGGAACGTGAAGTAAACGTGATGCGATCAAGCTGTATATATTATCTTATCTCGATTATTTGTGCCATTTATCTTAGTTTCCTTCTATCGTAGCTTTGAGAACTTATTAGATAAACCAGTAGGTAGAAAGGTATATAGTAGACATGAGGAATAGGAACTTCTTGACTAGTCACTTCTACATGTGTCGAGAACTGTTCACTTTACTGGTGATGCCTTCTCACATATTTTTAACTATTGAACTTCTTACTCTTCATACTACTACTACTTCGTTCATTCATGCTATCGAGAACATTGCCACCACTGTCACTTCTGGAACCCCTTGGATTGATCACCCAAGTCAGCTAAAGTCAAGACTCAATGTCGACATGGTTCACACTCGAAGGTCCACAACTTTGACAAGTGGAGGTGAGTCACCATCCACTGCAGGTGTTACTGATAGTCCCTCTGTGAACAGACACAACAGAAGGGGGGTGGAGACAGCTCACAAGCAACCCCCTCATCTCAACACTGAGGACGTAGGTGTTGGAGATGACTCAACAAGTGCAGGATTTGCTGCTTGCAATGACATCAGGGGTGTGCCTGAGTGTGCCAGACCTGCTGACAGTGAGCATGAAGGCTGGAAATGGGAAGACCAGGATGACATGCCAAAAGGTGGTCCCAGAATGCAGAACTAGACTATGGAGGGGATAGTAACTACACTAGAGCCATGAGTGAGTCAGAGGAGCTAGTGCTCAAGGCATGGCAAGCTGTCTGACAGACTAGGGAAAACTTAGACAGAATACAGAAAATGCTAGAATGCCAATTTGGATCTTTAGAGAAATTCAAAGAAAATGAGCCTAACAGACTCACCAAGGGAAAAGGAATAGATCCTTGAAACTGGGGATCATCAGGAATTCCAGAAAGAGAATTGGATGTTGACACTCAACAAAAATGACTAAATGAGTCTAATAGAGTAAGATTCATGTGCCCCAATGATGAGGAACAAAATGGTTCCCAAAATGGAGACTTACCTAAAAAGTCTCAGAAAGAACATGCTTGAAGCAAAGAGTGATGTTCAATATCTCCCTTATCTGAGGAGTTTGAACACATTATTAGTGGTAAGAAATCATATAAGAAACAGAGAGTTAAGTCAGACAAATCCTGAAAATCAGCTATGGATAAGAGGAGCACCATTTGAGCAAATGATTAGGTAGATCCTGACAGCTATCTGGCTCAGGCACTAGGATTGCAAAAAAAGTCCAAGAGAGATAAGGGTTGTAAAGGACCACCCTGACAGCCCTGAGGAGTCTGACAGCTTAAATAGCTTGGACAGCTTGGATGATGACAACAATGGTAATGATACTAGTGAAAGAGAGTCAGGAGATGAATCTGACTCTGAAAGCTCTGAATCTGAAAGCAGTGAAGATGAGTGAGAAAAGAGGAGATGACATAAGACAAAGTACAAACCATTAGCACAAACTCCACCAGGCAAATACAATGGGGACCTCTATCCCTGTGAAGCTCTGTAGATTTTCTGAACAAGCCTGATGATTCTGTCATGAATCAGGGCTGGATAAAAGAGACTTAATTCTAAAGATTGCTGACTTCCTTACTGGAAAAGCATATAATTTCTACACTTTGATTGCCACTGTAAAAATGAGACACATTCAGAAGTAGAGTCTAAGTCACTTCTTCTAGAAGCTGTTCAACTACTGCTTCCCACCTGATTTCTGCCTGAAGCAGAGGACCAAGCTTGACTCCTTCCAACAGTGAGACTTACAAGTTTAAGAGTTTGTGGCAGAGCTAATGTTTCTGTTCCATACTGTAGGAGGGTCAAGCCAATGAGAACAAGTAGACAAGTTATAGAATGGGTTACAGCCTAGACTACAAAAGGCACTGTGGTATGAAAACCTAGATCCTCAAACAGCAAGATAGAAGGATGTCATTAGCATTGCTGAGCAACATGAGATTGTTGATCAGATTGAAATTGGAGGATGTTGTAACACTGAAAACAGTCAGCCTATAAAAAATAATGAATGTTATGGACCCCATTTTTTCATCCGTTAAGCTTTTGAGCCCTGGTTACAAGGCATCTTCTATGGGCCCAGACCAGCCGAGTCACCTTCCGATCCAATTGGACACCCCTCACAAGATCATTCCTCCAGACTACCCCTCCACCAGTCATTTCATTCCCCTGTCTCATAATAATCATTTCTTCTGAAACCCAGACCCTCCACTATGCTGATTGTTTCGCGGCCCCTGGTCGTCCGGATGCCATGGACACTCCTCACTTTGAAATTCACTGTAGTTTCACTATAGTTTCA